>CM038468.1:4113918-4363153 GCA_021464415.1 Lonicera japonica | reverse complement strand
TGCTCCTGCGGCTGAATCAGTGACGGTTAGGTACAGAATTAGTGGTAGTCCGGTCTGAGCGGGGCTAACACGGGGCTTGGAGAGGTAATCTTTGATTTTGTCAAAAGCCTCCTGGCATTGATCGTTCCATTCTCCTGTTGAAGACTTCTCTCAGGAGTTTTGAAGATGGTTCGCACTTTTGAGTGAGCTGAGAGATAAACCTACTGATGTACTGCAGATTACCCAAAAAACCCGGATTTCTCTCTCGGTACGAGGCTCTGGCATGTCTTGGATAGCTTGAACTTTAGCGGGGTCCACCTCGATTCCGTTTTCTTACTGACGACATATCCCAGGAGTTTTCCTTTGGTTACCCCGAACACACATTTCTGCTGGATTGAGTCTCATCTGATACTGGCGGAGCCGATCAAAGAAGGCCGCAAGGCTGTACGTGGCCTTCCCTCTCTTTTGACTTGATTATCATGTCGTCTACATACACCTCTACTTCTTTGTGAATCATGTCGTGAAAGATAGCCGTAGCTGCCCTCTGATATTTTGCCCCGCGTTCTTCAGCCCAAACGGCATAACGGTGTAGCAGTATGTTCCCCACGGTGTGATAAATGCGGTTTTCTCCTGGTGATCCGGTGCATCTTGATCTGGTTATATTCGGCAAAACAACCACAAATGACTTCAGGGCGTGGTTGGCAGTATTATCTACTATCAAATCGATGTTGGGCATTGAAAATCGTCCTTTGGACAAGCTTTATTGAGATCCCGGTAATCCACACACATGCGGACTTTCCCATTAGCTTTGGAACAGGCACGATGTTGGCTAACCACGAGGGGTACTCGATCACCCGTAAGAATCCCACACTCAGTTGTTTCATTACTTCTTCTTTCACTTTCAAGGACCATTCTGGCGTAAGTTTCCTCAGCTTCTGATTGACGGGCCTAAGTTCTGGATTGGTGTGTATTTCGTGCATGACTATCTAACTTTTCAAACCCGGCATATCTGCATAAGACCAGGCGAAGACATCCACATACTCTTTCAGAGTTTGTGTGAATTCTTCCTCTCTCTGTCCCACTTAGGCTTGCCCCAATGCGGACCTCTTTTCTTTCCTCCTCTGTTCCGAGGTTAATCACAAGAGTGTCTCCTTCCTCGCTTTGTATACGTTGCTCCTCCCTTTCAGGTGTTCGTTCATTCTTTCCCAATTCCATATAAGCAATTACAGAATTAAAAAAACAGGATAACGCAAAATAGACTCTTCTTTATGATACATAGTATTTACAGGTACAAGTTTAAAAAGTTCATTTAGGAGTGACTCCTTCCTATCCTTACCCTCACTCTAATCTCTCACCCTTACAATTTCGCTCTTTCCCTTTCCCCTTGTAGTCTGGATCAGCGTATATCAAGTTACAGGGTCGTCTCCTGGCTCATCATCTCCCAGAGTCATGATGTCGAAGAGATCTCCGATTATTTCTTTCCTCTTCGCCTTTCATGTCTTCCACTTTCTTCCTTCGGCCGATTGTCAACTTGGTAGCGAAGCTGTGTACGTGTTTTCTTTGATATATAGGTCCTCTTCATAGAAGATTTCCCACCCAGGAAGGTTCTCTCCGTCGCTGTTTCTCCAAGGCTCCTGGAAGCCGCAAAAGGGGAAGTCCTCTCCTTCTTGACAAAGAACCCGTTCAGAGAGCTGAAACTCGGATACTGATGCCCTACCCCTTTTTTGTTGATCGTCCTCTTCAGTGTGTTGGTACCCCAAACCTTCCCTCTCGTACCTTGCTACTGGTTCCAATGCTTGAAGTAGTCCTGGTTGTCCCATTCCCAGACCGGCTCCAGGCAAGTATTTCATCATTCTCAACATATTTGTAATCTTGTGCTAAGACCGGGATATTGTCAGGGGGAAGATACCTGATTGTCTGGGTGCTAAGAGTTTGCACTTGAGGCTCGTAAAAAAGCCTCCTAACTGTATGCTCTGGCTCCCGATTCCCAAAACTGGTAACTCCATATCCGCCAAGGTCCTTTCAGGATCTCCTTGGATGGTAATTATGTTCCCTTCAAACGGTATCTTGATCTTTTGGTGCAAGGAGGAGGGGAGTGCTCCTATGTCGTGTAGCCATGCTCTTCCCAACAGTAGTTAAAACTGGAAGGAATGTCTATGATTTGAAAGTCGGCCGGGAAGCTTCCGGACTAACCATGAGATCAAGTTTCAGAGACCCCAGAACGGCCCTCCTGGTATTATCATATGCCCTGACGGTAACAGCGGATTGTGAGAGCTCTGAATCTGAGATACCCAAGCATCTGGCAGTCTTTAGGGGGCAGACATTTATGGTCGACCCATTGTCGATGAGAACTGTGGCAAGATTTTCCCTCGGTTCGGACGGTGATATGGAGAGCCAGGCTGTGTTTTCTCCCCAACGGAGACAAGTCATCATCTGAAAATGACAGACTTCTTTGGACTGTGAGTGACCCGATCATGTTTTGCAGTTGTTCGGGCGTGGAGTCCGGCGATATACAGCCTCATCCAGGAGTTTAATGAAAGCGGTCCTGTGAGGTTTGGAGGCAACCAAGAGGCCCCAAATGGTGATGTGCCTGGGTTTTCTTCAACTGTTCCAGTACTCGGTCTTCTCCTACTTCTTTTGAGGCGGTGATTTTTCGCATCCATCGGTGGTGGCTGGTATACCTTTCCTGAGCGGGTAATCTGTTGTATCCAAAGGGATTTTGGTTCTGACCCTCTGAAGTTTCTGACGACCTCTGGCTCTGCCGACCAACTAAAAGTCCCGGGGGAGGTTTCTGTCATACAGATTGTCTCCTTATGAGGGGCGGGGTTTCCATGGTTGTTTTTTCTCGTCCTGGTCCATCCCTATCCCAGCTTTTCCAGGATTGGTTTTGATGGTGAGTGGTTGCGAGATCCCCTGATTTGTCTTTCCTAAGCCCTGCCCAGGTAGAATTCATCTTGGCCATCCATTGGTCAATTATATTGGTTGAGGCCTGGGCAACTTGTGCTTTTGCTGATAGCATAACGGGTGCCTTATTAGGCTTAATCGTCCCTAATGAGTCCTACGGGATCAAAGCCTTCATCAGTGGTTAAGGCGTTAATTCCTGCAGGTGGAGCATGATTGGGGAGGGGTTGTTGGTAACATTGGGCCCGCCGGTGCGGGGATGGTCCGGCTTCAATGAGGTCCTGGATACGATGCGGGAGAGCAAAACAACGTTCCGTGTCATGGCCTGCCGCCTGATGGTACGCACAGTTCTCATTCATTCTCCAAGTGTTAGGAATAGGATTTGGTGGAGGGCGTGGGTTGAGTGGGTGACTAGTCCGGCCTTTTGGAGTAGTTCCAGGCTTTTGACCAGAGTAGTGGTGAGGGTGCAGAAATTTCTCCATTTCTTGACCTCGTGTTTGAAGAGTCTCCCTGCGTAGGCCAACTCATTGGGGGGACTTGCGGTGACTGCTGAAATGGTTTTGTTGATATGGGTGTCGAGCTTAGTTGGTTTACGGCTGGAGTGGCCGTCTTTCTTCCAGTGTAAGAGGCCTTCTTGGTATCCGTGTCCGCCTTTCTGCCAATTCTTCCTCTACCTGTGACCCCATACTCAACAGGGCTCTGAAGTGTGGGAATACATGCTTTCCCATGCAGTTCATACAGCTGGAGTAAAATTCTTCTGTATGATTTTCTAACTGCCTCTTCTTCAACGGGCCGTTTGGACATTTGGGATGCCATTCCCCTCCAGCGGGTGACAAAGTCGCTGAAGCTTTCTTTCTCGCCTTGCTTGGCCATTTCCAGGTGTTTACGGTAATTTCCAAATTCTCGTTGGACCCGTACTTGGTCATGAATTCTTTGACGATATCCCCCCCTAAGTTTTCATGTGGTGTTTCTCTAGGTCGAAGAAACATCTCAGGGCTGCCCCGTGAGAGTCATGTGAAAAGCCTGAGCCAGCTCCGGCTCTCCACAGCCGGACACTTGCATGGATCTGATGTAGGATTGGAGATGGGTTTTGGGGGGTGTAGTACCAGTGAATTTGGTGATAGAGGGGAGCTTAAATCCTTGAGGTAGTCTGGCTTCTGGTAGAGGGAAAAGGCGTTCATGTCTGTGATCTCGTCTGCCCCTTTCATCAGAGAAACACCTCTTTGCAGAACCTTCAACTGCTCTTTCAATTTCTTCATTTCTTTCGCTCTCTCTTGACACGCTCATCGGCCTGTTCCCGGGCTATCATCGATCTGCGTATACTGCCCGGAGTCGGTTGATGTCTGGGTACTCATTGGGAGGGGTATTGGGGCTGGTGGAATAGGTCTTGCGGGGACTTGTGGCCATGGTTGATATGGGATCGAGGCCTTGCTGAGGTTGTGGCCAGACGATGGGTGGCTCTTGTTGTTGGTATGTGGGGCCTGAATAGGGGCCCATTGGTTCTGATTGTTGGGGTCGGTTTGAACGGGACCGGCCATGTTGGGGCCGTTTGGGGTGTGATTGATCCTTGGATTGGGGGAAGTACTTGTGAAGATTGCCCTTGATTCGGATCTCGATTCGGTGGAAGTTGCTCAAACCCGGGTGGTCGGTCCGTTCGGCTGACAACTCTTCCATTCGAATCCGGGTGTTCTGTTGCTCACTTGTGAGGCTTGCCAAATTCATGCTGACGGTCATCAACAAACGGTGCATCTCGGCTAAAGTCGGTTGAACTGCAGACGCTTGGCTAGGCTCTGATTTGTCTCCTGATTTCTCTCGTCCATCGGCCATTTCAGGTATGCTTGGTCTCACTAGGTCTTCCGGAATGATCTCGACCGGCCCAACCTTCCAGACTGACGTCGCTTTATGGCTGTAGACGAAAACCACGTGGCGAAGATGAAGGGAGACTATGATGCGACTCGATTTTTGCCAAAAGAATCACTAAAAATGGTCGAGAGAAAACCTCGGAAAATAGGTGTGTATAAAGTAAGCCGTAAGGTGGTACATCCCCTACAGCTGTATGACAAGTGTTTTAACTGACTCAATCTTAGAGTGCAGCGCAGGTGTTCGAACGGTTTAAGGCTTCAGGCTCCCTCCTTTTTGGCAAGACCTTGCGATATACCCCAAGGGCGGGTACGTGCAAGAATCTTTTGATATACTTCCCGGGTACGTGAGTGTTCTCGTCACTCGATATACCTCGGGGGCGTACTTGGCCAAGGAGAGTGGAAGTAAATGCTTTCGGTTTATGTTGGCCCAGCAAGCCAACTCCCTACTCACTTTATTACTTCCGAGGGTTTGGGTAAATTCACACTCGTAGAACCAATGCATGATTTGTGATAGTGCGTGTAAAGTTCGAAAGGTTGGTTTCACAAATATACATTATCTTTATTACGTCTTTTCGAAAAACTCCCATTTTTTAGAAAAAGATTTCTTCTCAATCAATTAACATGAGTAGGGAAAGCAGTAAAAGCAAGTTTTCAACAGATAAACAAAGGTCCACATATAAGAGTCTAGTTTTCTAATGGTCTCCCCAGCAGAGTCGCCACTGTGAGAATCCGCAAATGCGACCCCCCGGGTCTCGTCCCCGTTGGTGGTGGGGTCATGGGACGTCGGAACTGATTCCGTCGTTCCATTTGCTGGAGCGTTTTCGTTGATTCATATCAAGTGTCCCTACGTTCTATTTCTAGATGCAAGGGGGTTCATTCAGAGTCGCCAGTACGTTTTACGAGAAAACGGACAAAAAAAGGTCGTGTAAGAGGAAAGGCTATAGACAAGCCTTTCTTTACACGTTATAGTGGGTTGTCTGCGAAACCGGGATTCTTATGGGTGGGGTTCGGAACTATATTACGGTTTGGGAAGGTGTTAAGCACCCATTCCGCCCTTTCGGTCTCTAGTGGTCTTATATGTTTATTCTATGTTGAAAAACTTGGATGCTTTTACCGACAGTCTACTACTTTCTAAATAAAAAAAAAACCTAATTTGGGAAAACGGGGAAAGGGATGAAAACCTTTGTGTTCCGAGATCCGATGTTTTTATATTTAAAAGATGTAAATGACAAATGACAAAAACCTTTTATTTTTGAAAGAGTATTCCGTATTATTTCCTCAGATAATGACGGTTTTCTCGAGTTGTGATTATTTTGAAAAAGGTTCGGATCTTTATGTCGGGACTAATTCAATATGGAATTTGAACTCTTTGAGGAGAGTTTATCAGACACGTCGCAGTCTATGAAAAAGACAGGACATGTGGATTTTAATTCCTAGATAAGTCTTTATTGGTCCGGGGTTTGAAAACAGGGTTTATCCGGACGATAATGTACTTACTCTTCTGGTTTTGAAAGTAGTTTTATCAGGGTCTTTTGTTTCGAAAACGGTAGACTATTGGTAACTTGACAATAAGTTTATTCAAATAAAACGTGGACAAAATAACAGAAGTAAAACAAGTACACAGATATCTAATCTTAAATACTAGAAGGGACTTTCTTTACCTTCCCGACGAGAATAATAATAAGAAAGAAAATATAATATGGCAGAGGGATCTCTGGCGATAGTAATCTTCTCTTTCTTCAGATATTTCCGAGAAATCGATTCCAGAAATGGAACACGTCGAGTGTTGAAATAGATTCGAGAATTCTTCAGAAATAAGATAATAGTAAAAAAAATGCTTGACAAAAATCAGATCTAAAGCACCAAATTCTCGGATTCTAATTGCCTCCCCTGAACCCTTGGGGGTGTTGGCCTATTTATACTGCTCGGGAGAGATTGTCGCGCGACATTTCCTTAAAAAAGGAGAATGTCGCGCGACATTGTGATATGTCGCGCGACATACGGGAATGTCGCGCGACAAACGGCTGAAGTGATGGTTCTGACAGATTGATGTGTCAGAAAGTGGTTGGTCTGGTGCAGAGGGGGAATGTCGTGCGACATAGTGGAATTGTCGCGCGACATATCAGGGATTGTCGCGCGACAATGTGATATGTCGTGCGACAATCTCTCTAAAGAACAAGTTTGTCGGGCGACAAACCCTCCTAGTGTAGTACCGGGTCCTCGGGTGGGTCCCGGACCCAAAATAGTAGTTCTCGGAGGTCGTTAGGGTTCTTGCGGGGGTCACGGATCGGGGTGTCTACACCCCCTTTGGAGATCATTTAGGCCATTCAAAGTCTCTGCAAGAACAATACGCACTATAGAATCCCCATTTTTAGCCTGATAAATCAAACTCAGAATAGTCAGATCAACACGGGAAGAGCCCGTCACCAGTAGCATATAAAAAATAAGACAGATCAAGGCCGCTGCAGTACGCCCCACGCTATAAGAGGCTTTCTCTTTATAACGATGAAAGAACCTTACCATTTTGTGGAGGTCAAGAAGCCCGTCAATATAAAATCGTCACAGGCCGTTTGAGGAATGGCTAACAGAGCAATCATCATATCGCGAGGACAAAGTTCCTCTATGGGAATAGCCATCGGGAGACGGGTATTAGAACGCAACAGTCAGGAAAACTCCTCGTAAGTCGGACAAAGCTCATCTAGTTCAAAACAGAAAAGATGATCCGCAGAGCTCCAAAAATACGAAGCGTCTAACAAAAAGGAAAAATCTACAGAACGATGACGTCAGACCGCTAAAGGACTGAATGAGCCGAAATTCAAACCATTCTCAGAAGATACCAGAGCATCTCGGGCTTCGGCATAAGAAAAATTAGAATTTGTGCGGTAAGAAGACATTTGGGAAATGTATAGGGATGAAGGAAGGAATATGGGTGTATTTATAGCAAAAAGAGAGTTCTTGTACCTGTTTGTCGCGCGACAAACCCATATCCAGGATGGATTGTCGCGCGACAAACCTATATGTGCCCCTGCTTTTAACCTTTCTTTACACGTAAAAGTCATTTTGGCCAAAAGAATCACTGTTATATGCATTGTGCTCACTCTGTTCTTTTACAGGGGGCCTAAGTACCGCTGCATCACACGGTATGACTCCTAAATTTACTGATTCATGTATATATATTATTAAATCTTTTGTCACAAACACAGATAAGGAATAAATATATATATATACCATCATCACAAATAAAGATTTTCATAAAATCCAATAAAAATAGTTTTCAAAACTAAAAAAACTATTAACAAATCTTTGTCTATTGTCTAAAATAAAACTACATATATGTTTGAAACTAACAGTACAATACAGGAAATATAAAACTAATCTACCCGAGCATGCTTCGACACGCTCCCACTATCACCCGAGCCCTTCTCGGGAGTAGTATTAATCACTGGGACATTCGAACGAGGATGAACTACTGCCTAAGAGGGCCCCGTCGACTGGACCGGAGCCGTGAGATGAATCACCGAAGACTGTGAGTGCCTAAAGGTCCGGCTACTGCTCCTTCGAGACTCTGTCCGAGCATCGGAAGAAGTCAGGGGGTCATCCGCCCGAAGAGACACGTCGATCACTCTCTGGTAGTCACGCATATACGCCATGGGGTCTCAACCGACGAACTGGAGGATGTTCCAGTTGTAGAGATACTGGGCATGAAGAGCTCTCAGGTCCGCGCACGAACGCTCACCCGCTGTCAAAAAAGACATAAGAGAGAGAATTAGCACATTTTAAGATAAACAGATATGAAAGAATGGAAGGAAACAAAAATAAAGAACATACCTCATCACCCACGCGACCGCCCAAGTAGTCAAAAGTATCTTCGGGCAAAGGATACTCGAGCATGGTGTAGCGGCGAAGACTAGCGCTAACGTAAGTGATATCACGAGGAAGCAGCGGTATGTCGACTAGGGGAGAAGATGGACCCGCAGGTACCGCCGCAGAAGTAGACCCACCCTCCCCGCGGATCGGGAACAGGGGAGGCCGAGAAGAAGAGCCACCAAGACCAGGAGATCGGACCGGAGGGCCGATGGCAGTCGATGGAAGAGGAGTCAGTGTGGCATAAGTGCGAACAACCGGAGGATCCGCAATGGCCGTCGCTCTTAGAGGCGGGACCCCACTAGAAGGAGTGGCCACTGCAGCAGGAGGGGTCCGCCCAAACTGCTCATAATTAACCCCGAAGTCCTCAGGCTCCCAGGACCGCTCAGAAAAACCTGCCCCCCCTCTATCAGTAGCCTCAGCCTAGTCGAATATAACCCCCGGAGATACCGAAGGACCAGTGGGAAACTGAAAACACTCGGCACGCTACTCCTCCATGGGTATCGTCTGAGGCGGCTGCTCTAGAGCTGCCGTCGTCTCACCTCCCTCACCCTCTAGTCTATCACTGCCCTCGGCAGCAGTAGGAACATCCCTTTTCCCTTGGGGTCCTCGTCATCGAAATATGAAATATTGTCCCTCTGATCGGGGATAGGTGGCAGATGACCGGGGACCGTCCTAGCTAGATCGGTCTCTCCTCGTATGTAGTTGGGATTGCCTCCCAACGTCCGATACCGCTCATAAAAAACTCGTCCCTGAGTCCCCTTCCGCTCCCTCATCAAGTAACGGGCTGCGAAAGTAGCATAGTCTCCCTCCTCTACAAACGTCTGAAACCCGAGGCCATCCACCAGAGCCTGCACTGTCACTGGATCGATCTCGCCCGTCCGCCTCATTAGAACTAGGGGAAATAACGAAACCCGAGGCCACTGGGCCTGTGTGTGTTGGAGGACAACCCTCTCGCCCAAATAGAAGTGGAGACCGTACTCATCCCTAATCAGCCGCATGGTCCTTGAGCAGTCAAAGCACGGCCGTACCCAAAGTGGAGACCCAGATCACCCCAAGGGGGCCACTCAACCTGAATAGAAAAATAAATCCCATTTAATTAGTTCTATTTTATTTATTATTATTATTATTATTATTATTATTATTATTATTATTATTATTATTATTATTATTTTCTCTAAAAATTCTAAAATACTTACATGCTCCTCTAATAGGTCGTGGACCGCGCAGCTCCGTCGAGATATACATAAGGAGCTCTATAGTCCGCGATGAACCGCAGATCAGGTCCGTTCTCCGATGATCCACCGGTAAGGGTTAGAGAAGGGAAAACAGCGGGTCGTCGTTCTCCACGAGGATCAGATCCTGGACACGACCCTGAGAAACGAAATGGTGTAGGCCACAAACCAACTCTGAAAAGAGAAAGGAGAAATAAAGAATATTAGCAACAATCAGCAGATAAGATGTAAGGACTAAAGCAAAGATAAGGGACAGAAGTGTATACCTCCCACAGCAAAGAGAAGCCTTTGAGGTTCAGGGAAAAGTGGCGAGAAACCTGGTCCATAGTATCATATAAGACGGCCAGAATGAAGCCCCCCCAGTCCTAGTCAAACATGATGCTAAAGTCTCGGAGATAGGGCAACCACCAGAGATGGGCCGTGTCCTCCCCACGGGCCTCGAACAAATTATAGAGCATCACTAAGTGAAGGACACAGGCATACTGGTGCGCCTCCTGTCAGGTCATCGGTGCTCCTAAAGCAACTTGCCGGACTCTCTTTCTGTCGCCAGACGCGTAACTAAAACCGCCCGGGGTATCGTATCACCGGAACTCTGTCGCTCCAAAAATCATCCTAGTGCGCCAACGATACCCTCTGCTGTCAGACGCAAAGGAACGTCAATCTGGATAGGAACCCCCTGAAGGAATCCCGGTCAGAGCAAACAAGTCTAGGGGATTATTGTCATCTCTCCACAGCTCTAATGAAAAGTATGAGTGGTGTCCCACCAGTGAGAGGCCAACGCTGACACCAATACTGCTGCTCTAGATACCCGCTCTCGCAGGGCGTCAAAAAGAGGACCAAAAGGAGTTGCAAGGAGCAACTCCTGGACATGGGCCGGTGCTTGTCGCAACTCTAAAGAAATGGCATTGGGAGAACTCCAACCTCGGCCAACCCACTACAGGTAAACATAGACATATATATGAGTTATAGGGCTATAAGGGTAAAATTATGTAATTATGAGAGTTATAGGGCTATAAGGTAAATTAGGTAATTTTCCAAACCTGAGGGTATTTTGGTGTAATTATGAGAGTTATAGGGCTATAAGGGTAAAATTATGTAATTTTTTAAAATTGAGGGTATTTTGGTGTAATTATAAGAGTTGTAGGGCTATAGGGGTAAATTATGTAATTTTCCAAATCTGACGGTATTTTGGTATAATTATGAGAGTTATAGGACTATAGGGGTAAATTATGTAATTTTCCAAACCTAAGGGTATTTTGGTGTAATTATGAGAGTTATAGGGTTATAGGGGTAAATTATGTAATTTTTTAAACCTGAGGGTATTTTAGTGTAATTATGAGAGTTATAGGGCTATAGGGGTAAATTATGTAATTTTTTAAACCTGAGGGTATTTTGGTGTAATTATGAGAGTTATAGGGCTATAGGGCTAAATTATGTAATTTTCCAAACCTGAGGGTATTTTGGTGTAATTATGAGAGTTATAGGGCTAGAGGAGTAAATTATGTAATTTTTTAAACTTGAGGGTATTTTGGGGTATTTATGAGAGTTATAGGAATATGAGGGTAAAATTATGTAATTTTCTAAACCTGAGGATATTTTGGTGTAATTATAAGAGTTATACGGCTATAGGGGTAAATTATGTAATTTTCTAAACCTGAGAGTATTTTGGTGTAAAAATTATGTAATTTGCTAAACCTGAGGGTCTTTTTGTATAACTATAGGGGTAAAATCTGTAAAAACCTAAATGGTATCACTAGTAAATGTATGTGTTCACTAAATCAGACGTTATTTCTAGGCGGACATGCATACTAACATAAGAATTATTTAAATACATGCAGGAAACGACAAAAATAATAGAACAAATAAGTACAAATACACAAAAGGAAGGAATTTCAAGAAAACATACCAGACACCGTCGACGGATCTCATGCGAGACAAGCTCCATCAAGAGCCAAGGAATGTCCGGAACTGGAGCAGCCCGGGTAACGTCTCGGTAGACCACAGCACGACCGCAGTCCACCCCGTCCTCGCCGTACCAGTCGAGGTCTACCCAATCATCATGGTGAGGGCTGTAACAAAGAACTCCCTAGGCATCGATAAAGGTGACATCCTCCTGGTCACCCTCCAATCGATCGGGCTGTATGGGATCCATCAGTGTATGGGTAAAATAGCGAAAAGGTCAAAAAAGTCGGTAAAGTGGTAGGGCTTCCGTGCTAGAGAGAAGAGAGAAAGAGGGCTAGAGAGAGAAAGATAAAGGAGAGAATGAGGTGGAATGAGCTCAGCAGAGGGATTATATACTGGTCATGTTTGTCGCATGACAAGTGAGCAATTTGTCGAGTGACAAACTCCTCTCCACCGAAGTGTTGTGCGACATCTTGTCCCTTCCCTTGATTTTTTGACCTTTGTCTCATATATTTCTGCTGTAGGAATGCTTCAGAGAAACAGTTTTCAAAGTTTTTCCAATATACTGCACACTCATGATAAATTCAGGGAAAAGACTTCCAAGTCATCTATCCGAAAACGTGAGAACAAAATACATCGGTTAAAGGAATCTCTGATCTCCCAAAAAACAGAAACCATCAATGAGAGAAAGAAAATATCGAAATAGGACGGAAATAGAAAAAATTGAAAGAGTAAAAAAGAGAAGGAACCCGCATGAGCGCCCAGAGCGAGCGAGAGAAACAGAAATACAGAGTGATAGGGATAGATACACCAAAAGTAACAGCTAGGCCAAAACCGGCTCAGGGCTTTGTTTTGGATGAGTAAGGCTCCTGATCACGACAAAGGGATAAAAAGACTCTTGGTCAAAAACAGAGAAGGCCAGGAAAAGTCTTTCCCAAAAGAGGGAGAAATAAGGGCATCGAAAAACAGAAAACGATGTGGGCCCACTAAAAGATGAGAACTAAAAAGACCAGAGATCAGAGATTGACCTTTTATGCAAATTTTCTTTTCAGCACGATACAGAAGAGATGAGCTGGAAGTAAATCCTCGAATCAATACTCTGCGAAGAACAGAAGAGATCCAAAAAACTGCTTTCTAAAAAGAAGTGTTCTCACTCGGGAAAAACATAAGAGTAAAATTTCAGAAAAATACGAGGAAATTAGGGACATCTAGAAAATTCCCGATGAACTCTTTCCACTTAAAGAATTTTCTTTTTCTCTCACTCTAGTAGATGAAGAGAGACAACCAATTTCGCCAAAGCGCAAACCACAAACACGAAGCCCTCCTTGAGGCAAAAGCACAAGCACAAGCCCCCCCCGAGGCAATTTTCTTTCATCTACAAATCAAAAGCCCTCCCAGAGAGGCAAAGAGGAGCAATGGTAGTCCTCCCACATGAGGCAAGAAGATCAAAAGCCCGCCCAGAGAGGCGAAGTGGAGCAATGGTAGTCCTCCCACATGAGGCGAGAAGATCAAAAGCCCTCCCAGAGAGGCGAAGTGGAGCAATGGTAGTCCTCCCACATGAGGCGAGAAGGTCAGAAGCCCTCCTAGAGAGGCAAAGTGAAGCAATGGTAGTCCTCCCACATGAGGCGAAAAGGTCAAAAGCCCTCCCAGAGAGGCAAAGTGGAGTAATGGTAGTCCTCCCACCTGAGGCGAGTGGAAAAATGGTAGTCCTCCCATCTGAGGCGAGTGAAGCAAATGAAAGTCCTCGAAAGAGGCAATGAGGAAACAAAAGCCCTCTCCAGAGGCAAAACCAAACACAAAGCCCTCTCTGGAGGCATTCACGAACACTTTTTGCATACACACACTTCCTTAGAGTTCTTACGGGAGCCATGGACCACAGTCTCTTCTAGTCACCTTAAATCCTTGCAAGCAAGGAGCTTGAGTCGAGAGAGTTTGTAGACACCCCAATCTGTGACCCCCGCAAGAACCTTAACGACCTTCGAGAAGTACAGTTCTTGGAGCCCGGGACTTACCCGAGCACCCGAAACTGCCCCGAAAGGGCTTGTTGGCCAAACAAACATATTTTTAAGTAGGATTATTGCGTCACATATAGGAATGTCGCGCGACAAACACTTTTGTGTCGCCCGACAAACCCCTCTGACACCAGACTATCCACTCTCTGACACATCAGTCGGTCAGAGACATCATTTCAGCCGTTTGTCGCGAGACATTGATCAAGATGTCGCGCAACACTTGCCCTTTCTGGGGAAATGTCGCGCGACAATCCTTCCCCAGCACTATAAATAGGCTAACACCCCCAAGGGTTCAAGGACAGGAACTTGGGATTGAAGAATTATAGGCTTATATATGATTTTATAGTCTTTCACCAAGTATTTTTTACTATCGTCTTATTTTTGAAGAATTAGTGAATCTATTCCCGACACTTGACGTGTCCCACTTCTAGAACCGAATTCTCAGAAATATCTGAAGAAGGAAAAGATCATTATCACCGGAGATCTCTCTGCCGTATTATATTTTCTTTCTTATTATTATTCTCGTCAGGAAGGTAAAGAAAGTCTCTTATAGTATTTAAAATTAGATATCTGTGTACTTGTTTTACTTATGTTGTTCTGTCCATGTTTTATTTGAATAAACTTATTGCCAAGTTATAAATAGTCTACTGTTTTTAAAACAAAAGACCCTGATAAAACCATTCACAAAACCAGAAGAGTAAGTACATTATGATCCGGATAAAATTATGTTTTCAAAACCCGGACTGATAGAACTTATTTAGGAATTAAAATTCGGTATATCCTGTCTCTTTCATAGACTGCGATATGTCTGATAGAACTCCCCTCAAAAAGTTCTAATTCTATATTAAATTAGTCTCGATACAAGATCTGAACTTTTTCAAAAGTAATAAAAAACGTGAGAAAACCGTCATCATCTGAGGAGATAACACGGGAAACTCTATTTTAAAACGACTTTTGTCACTTGTATTTACATCTTTCAAAACAAAACATCGGATCTCGGAATACAAAGATTTTCATCCCTTTTTCCATTTTCCCCAAAATTAGGGTTTTTTATTTAGAAAGTAGTAGACTGTCAGTAAAAGCATTCAAGTTTTTCAACATAAAATAAACATATAAAAGCCCACTAGAGACCGAAAGGGTGGAACGGGTGCTTAACACCTTTCCAATTCGTAACATAGTTTTCGAACCCTATAGAATCCTAGTTTCGTAGACAAACGTGTAAAAAAAGTCTTATATGTAGCCTTTCCTCTTACACAACTATTTTGTCCGTTTTCTCATAAAACGTACTGGCAACTCTGAACGAACCCTCTTGCATCTAGAAATAGGATAGAGGGATACACGATATGAATTATCAACCCAAAAAGAAGCAAATGGAATGACGGAATCCATTCCGATATGTCAGACACCCAAGAACGGGAACTAGACCTGGGGGTCGCATTTGCGGATTCTCACAACAGGTAAATAGAATACTCCAAATACTTACTCGTGAAGAACATAATCTAACTTATTATCTTTTTAGATCATGTCAAGATCCAAATCTTGTATATATGGTCTCATGTGCGGACCAGCCCTTTATCGATGAATATTGATCGCTAAAATATTAAGTGATATTTTCATGACATCTAAAACGTGTCATGAGAAGATTTCCACAACATTTTTGTGTTGTGGTTGTGAGGATGGTCGTAAAAGGTTTGTCTTATTCGTGGATAGAAACTTTGGACGATCGCTATGTACCGTTGTTGATAATCTTTTCCATGGCAATTGTAATTATGTCATTGAGAAGCACCTAAGATAATTTTTTACGACATGCATTTACATGTCGCTTATATTATTGTACACCAAGCAATATACAATGAAAAATATTTTACGAAATGTGGTTATTTTTTGTTGAAATACTGTTTCTAACATTTTTTTTTTCACTTTATGTATATATATCTTGTTAATGTATCACTACGAGAAAACTGGGTTTTTATGGCATTTATTTAGCTACACTATAAATAAATGCCGAGAAAAAAAGTTTTTTCAGCACTTTTGAACAAATGCAGAGAATTTACGGCATTTTGTATAAAATAATGGGAATTAATGGCATTTCATAACAAATGCCGAGAATGTGTGGCAGTCTCTAATAAGTGCTGAAAATATTAATATATTTTTTGACATTTTGTACAAAATGCTGAAAATTTATGGTATTTCAAAATAAATACTGCAAATTTACGGCGCTCTTCAACAAGTGCGAACAATATTAATAGTTTTGTTGGCATTTTGTATAAAAAGTTTGGAGTTTAAGCCATTCTATACAAAATCTAGTAAATTCTCAACATTTTTTAACAAATGTTAGCAATGTTTTTTTTTGACATTTTGTATCAAATGCAAAAAGTTCGGTTTATTATACCAAATGATAGAGGTTTATGATACTTTCCAACAAGCGATAAAAAGTTATTCCAAAATTTTAAGTTAGGAAATCTTTTTAATTTGATAATACTTACCAAATAATACAAGAGATTTATTACAATGCAATATTTTATGCAAAGTTTCTTTTTATGATTAGAATATTGATGTCATTATGTGAAACCATTGTAATTAAATTTATTTGATGAATTTTGATTTTTTTAGCATGAGCGAAATAAATTTTTATTATATATATGTGTGTATCTTTGCACACCTTGTGCATCAATTATGTCGAAAAACAAAAATAGTTCAAAATATTAATAATCTTGTTTATTTGAATCAAATTTTTAATTATATGTATTTGAATTAAATTAAAGTATAAATAATATAGACAAATAAATAAAAATTGTCATCAATTAAAATAATTAAAATAAATCTAAAAACTTAATCAATGAAAACCTTTATGTAAATTTCGGTATCTCTTTTTATGTAATAGTGCCAATGGTTCATATTTCTATATGGATGTATATTGTATGTATATATAGAAATAAGTTATTAAAAGAAGAATTTACAATTTAGTACGTAATAATTAAGTATTTTGTCGCAGCAGTTAATGAGTAAGGGATAAAGTATTTTGGCACAGCAGTTAATGAGTAAGGGATAAAGAATGCATATGGCGAAACTTGGCGTAAGTAGCGGTTCAAGTCGCGCTAGAGATAAAATTTGTGGATTTATTATTTTTGTTATTGTAGATTTCCCAGCATTTATATAAATACCGCAAATTTTTTTTTCTACATTTTACACAAGTCCAAAAGAAAAATGTTCCCGGCATTGTATTTATATATATATATATTACGTCAAAGACTAAAAAAAGTAAAAAAATAATGGCATTAGCAATAGAATCACAAATAAAATCACAACCCAACGTAATAATAAAAAAATACCAACTGAAACAAAATTAATAATAATAATAAAAAATATGAACTATAAAAAAAATTACTGTGGATTATTAATAATAAAAAAATATACAAACTATCCATTACATTTAGCCATTGAAAAACGAAAGTTAACCTTTTAATCTTAAGAGGTGATTGTCTATCTTTATCTTAAACCACATCTTCTTATATTTTTTAATATCAGTATTAAAAACTTGTTTCTAATTATATATCTTATTACTACATCCTCTAATATTAGTATTCTTCTTTTTTCTAGAAATTAGGTAGAAGGGCTTATTATACATTGATTTTTACCAAAAATCCAATGAATAATATTTTTTTGAATGAAGGGCCTATTTTTAATTGATAATTTGAATGAAGGGCCTATTTTTAATTGGTAATTAGTATAAGAGACCTATTTTGTTTTATATTTTAAATGAATGTATTTGAATAAATTTAAATATCATTTAATTAAAAAAAACATGTTATGTATTACCTAAATTACCCCTTTTTATGAAATTTTCACAAAAAATATGGACTGCAAAGTCCATATTGCAATAAAATATGAACTGCAAAGTTCATATTGCAGTGAAATATGTACTGCAATATGAACTTTGCACTAAAAATATGGACTGCAAAGTTCACATTGCAGTAAAATATGGACTGCAATATGAACTTTGCACTAAAAATATCGACTGCAAAGTTCACATTGCAGTGAAATATGGACTGCAAAGTTCATGTTGCAGTGAAATATAGACTGCAAAGTTCATATTGCAGTCCATATTTTAATGCATATTGATATTTTTTTAGTTTATTTTAAGGGTTGGGATGTCATTTTATAATGAAAAAAAAAGACACATGTCATATTATCAATAAAATAAAAAATAGGCCCTTTATTTAAAAAAAAAATTATTCCTTGGCCTTAGTGTGAAAATCTTTCTCTAATAAGCCCTTTTTTTTAATTGCCCCTTCTTTTTTTAATTTAGTAAAATAATGGTTATCATTTAGTTTCATCCAATTTCTTAATTTTATAATTGTAATATTCAATAATTCTTTGTAACAAGAAGATAAAAACTAAGGAAAATTAATAACAATTAATGTATCCCGCATAACCATCACTTATATTTATTTGAAATATTTCGTTTGAAAAATAAATAGAGATTTGATGCGTTAATTCATGCACTAATTAATCATCTTGTTTTTGTTATCCATGCAAAATAAATGACCTACCCTATGCACATGCATTATCTTGTTATCATTCATATATATAATATATTAAAAAAAAATATCTACCGCGAAATAGGCTCCAAATAACTAAACTCATTTAAATGCGGAATAAAGCAACAAAAATTAATTTTAAAAATTTCCCTTAAATCAAGCACCAAATAGTATTAAACTAATATTGGAGTACAACATCATAAAGTGAATTTTATATTTACATAGGGCATAAGTTTGTATATAATTTCTAAATATCATTTTATACTAGTTATTCATATTGTTAAAGCAATTTTCTTTTTGGAGAGTATATTATTGTTTTGAAAAGTTGTATTGTATAATTTTAAAATTATAAATTGCTCTGAGAGTAAACATAATTGCTTTAATAATAGTACTACCCTATATATTTAGTTAATTTCATTGTAGTTTATTTGGGCACATTTGCATAAGTAAACATGTTAAATAATGGACAAGAATGAAAGAAGCTTTGAAAGGAGAAACGAAAAATGAAAGAGGTAAAAATTGTAGATATGAAAATGAATGAAAAGGGAAAAAGACAAGGCTCGAGAGGAAAATAAAACAATATAATTTCATACTCACCTAATTTGTCATTATTCTGATAGAATCACAAATTAATTTCTTTTCTACTAATTTTCATTTTGTAACTGGGAAAATAATTAAATAAAGAAGTTGTGTTGTAGGTATAATTTGTGTGTATGATATTCTATTTGACTTGATATTTATCAACCTAATAGGAACACACATTTAAAAATTTAAATTGATTATACATTATATACTGTTAGATTATGTAACTTTTGATAAAATATTATAAATATTTAACAATTTTTTTTTGGTGAGAAACGTGGTTCCATTAAATATAAAGGTAATAAGTTTTAATATTATAAAATACGTTGATAATATGAGGTATTTAAAAAATAAATCGTTGTATCTTCATAATAATAACATAAATGGTATTGAAAAAAGTAATTGCACTTAAAATTAAAGTATATAGTACAATCTTAAACAGGCTAATCAACTTGGAGTTGAAGTTTTGGTTTTGTGCACCTTGCAAATATAGTTAACCATATATATTGAGATTCATCCTCCCACTCTTGTTTAATATTATTATTTTTCTCCTTCAATTTCAATACAATTATAAATAATATTTAGTTTTCTCCAATATCCTATAAATAGTATTTAGAACACAAAAATGAAGGAAAAAATTTAGATCAAAATAATAGTTACAAAATTATTTACTTCTATCCATTTGAGTTGTGTGCTCTAATAAACAAGTACGTATTTCATACACTAATTTATGCAGTAAATTGCCTTGTTTTGTTTGGAAGCGCGAATTACATTTTATGGGCATGCAAGAGAAATCAGTTTCCACCATCCCACGCACATTATTTAGTTGTAATTGGTGTTATATGTGTTTATAATTTTTTAGTGAAAAACTTTTCTACCGTTAAATGGATTCCAAAAAACCAAACATGTTAAGAATAAATTCCAACTCATCATTATCGCATTTCATTATATAAAAATTGCGAGTTGTACTAAAACTAGGTGTAATCCATAGCTACTATAGCACCAAATGTTGTTGCACTAATATCTAGTAACATGACACCAGGGCAGCTTTATAAAGTTGTGAATTACTATTATTATTATTATTATTATTATTATTATTATTATTATTATTATTATAAATAGGGATTCTTTTATTTTACCAAAAAGAAGGAATGACCATTTGGAAGAATAAATGGATAAACTTTTTAATGCAACTTTGTAGAGACGATCTATATAGTGAATAAATCACCTTTACCAAATTTCATGAAAAAAGTCTAACCTAGAAGTCGGTATATTGAAAAATTGACATATATGTATATTTTCGGCCATTGAAAATTTTGATGATCATTTCACTTACTTCTAGATTGAGTTTTCTTATAAAATTTGGTGGAGCTGATTTTCTTGTAATATAGATCATCTCTACGTAATCTTATGAAAAAATTCATCTAATTATCCCTTCAAATGGTCATCTCTCTTTTTGTTAAAGTGAGAGTATCTTTCTTTATAACTTAATTCTCTCTCTATATATAAATATATATATATATATATCTTATTTCAAGAGAGATGACATAATCAATATTATCTAGTCGTAATTGTTATTGTATTCATTTTTAACGAAAAACTATTAAGAGCTGAATATAATCTAAATAATCAAACTAATTAACAACAAATTCCACTTGTCCGATCGGATCATTTTAATTAAAAATTGCGAGTTCTACCAAAAAATAGCGGTTATTCAAACCCAGTAGATCACCAAATTCTATTTAACACTAATATCTATTAACAGGGACGGAGCCAGAATTTTAAGTTTGGGGAGACGAGAATATAAATCAACCGATAGTAAGAAATAATTATCGCAAAAATTATTCAAACTAAATTTTACTATCAAATAATAAAACAAGTTAATGCAAAAATATAACATATATAATATATCAATATATATACAATTACAAAAAATACATATATATATATACACATATGATCATTCATGTGAACAAGTTACATTGACACATTGACTTACAAAAAATAATAACTACAATTACCTTCTTGCAATTTTCTATTAAATTTAGGCATTTGAAGTTGTGCTCGCCTCTATTTCATGATGTAAATCTTATATATTAGTTCGGATGTTTAAATTTTTAAAAAAATAAATAACTAAAAGGATCATATTTAATCTTTTTAAAATAATTTAGGGGATAAACTTTTATAAATTTTTTATAAATATAAAATTACAACTATGTTTAATTTATTTTTAAAAAAATTTAGGGCGGCTACTGCCCCCTTACCCCACCCTAAATCCATCACTATCTACTAATAGCATGACATAAGGTCACCTTTATGAAGTCATCAATTATTGGGCATAAGCTCATACTTGTACTTATTTTATGCATGCAATGTATATTAAGGGTGGTGATATTGACACCCCCATAATTACTTGGTAACATTCTCACTAGAAAAAGAACTTCAATTGTTATTTCCACTGCACTTGTTTTAATTTAACTCAAACGTTAATTAACCCACTAATTATATAATTATCTCTTATCTATCTAGTAACAAATTTTGGTCGCACCAAAATAACAAAAAAAACCTCCATTAACGCAAAACTCTAAATTTGAGGAGAATGGTATAAACAAAACCTCCATTGATGCAAAACTCAAAATTTAAGAATAATAGTAGAAAAAAGAAAAACTTTGAAACAAGGAAAGGAAAACAAATAAGAAAAAGTTAATAAAAGAGAGATATACATGTTTTTATTTTGTTTCATTGTTTACATTATTTTCATAACATACACATCAAATATATAAACAAAAAACACAATTTTCTGTTTGAAGCACGAATAAGGTTTACTCGGTTCTCCGTAACCGAGTTGCAGGCTTGTACACTCGGCTGCTCTCAACCGAGTATGAAATCCCATAAAATGTCATACTCTCGGGACCTTCATTATGTTGAGAGCGGCCTAATGTTGCTATATTATGCTCGGCTGTGAGCAGCCGAGTGACACTAATCACACTCAATTGCTCTGAACCGAGTGTGACCAATAGTAAAGTCAAATATACGAGCGGGATTAATCATATATAAAATGTGGAGTATAATATACATAATAAAAGGCCCCTCAGCCTAAATTAATGATACAATTTCTTTTTAAAAAAATTATATACATTAGTAATGCCTGAAATATTACGATAGTAAAATAACCTTCGTTCTTTAAGCATTTATAATATTAAAGTTAATAACTAACATTAGTCTATAAAACAATATATATATATATATATATTAGAAAAACCTGTGTTAGCTAAAGTGGATAGAATGTATGGCTTTTAACAATTTGGTAGTCGCGAATTTAAATATGTATCTCTTTAGAAAATTAGAAAGGGGAGATGATTTTCTTACTATCTCTTTTAGTATTAGTATTCTTCTTGTTCAATTCAATTTACTATGAGGGACAGTTAGGGCCGATACAATAGCGGATGTAGGATTTAAGTTTAATAGGGGCTTGATTAACTCTAAGTAATTTTTTAAATTACAAGGAGTAATAACACTAGAAAATTGTATATTAAACAAAAACATTTGAGGCTTAATGCATTGAGGCCTCGTTTGATTCGGGTATTAAAAAGTGGGATGGGATTATTAATACCACTTTTTTTATAATACCTTGTTTGATTCGCACAAATATGCTGGGATTACTAATACCGGTACTAACTTAATACCACTCGTTGTGCTATAATTTAATACCAGGGGGGAGGTGGTATTGTTTATCCAGGATTAAGAAAAAAGAACCATATATTTTCAAAAATGCCATTATTACTATAATATTTTCAAAAATGCCACTTCCACCATTACTACTACTATATTATTATTATTTTAATTTATTTTAAAAAAAAATATTTATTTTTTTAAAAAAATTAATTAATTTTTTTTATAAAAAATAAATTTTTTTTTTAAAAAAATATTTTTATTTTGTTAGTCCAAAATATAATCCCGTATACGAGTTACATAAAAAAACATGGTATTAACATCAGCATAAGATATCCCAGTATTAATACTGCATGAATCAAACAAGGTATTGGTATTAAATTAATACCAGGATTAATAGTCCAGTACTATTAATACTGATATTATTAATCCCACTGATCCTAATACCTGAATCAAACGAGGCCTGAAAGACATCTTCATTTTCAATAGTTTTTATTATAACTTTCTCAATATTTGAGATTTTTTTTGTCCCTACATATACACATATTTTTATACATATATTTTATGCATTTTCTGTAGGGGGTTTGGAGGATTTTCAATGTTTGTAATTTGGAGGAAGAGAATTAGACATTTCTTTTATTTAATTAAAACAAAAAGCTAGGATGAGATAAGCTAGATAAGATACATTTCGTATATAAAATATGGGTCTATGTGATCTTTCAATCTAAAAATAAATAGTACTCTAGACATTAAATTGTTTATTTAATTGTTCAATTGATAAAAATCATCTTATATGAGAGGCAAACTTGTAATATCTAAAATTTTGAAAGTCAATATATGCTTCCGTATAATTAATTAAAGCGGTCAAAGGTGAAAAGGTGAGATCAATCTTTCTCTAACACCAAATACAAATCAGACCCAAGAGTTTTAAAAGTTTTACAGAAACACCCGCAAACTTTTGAATTTCCCAGAATGACCCCTGTAGAAACACAAAAGTACCATAAGCCCCCCACAATGCATGCCATGTTCACTCGGCCATTGGGCCGATGCAGGAATGTATATTACCTGAGTTAGTGTAAAGTTGTAATATATAATATTGAGATCTTTAATTTAATTTAATAATAATATATATTTTTATGTTCTTAAACATTGATTTAACTAAAATTAATGTCTCTTCGAAAATTGTTAAAGCGAGCAAGTGATTGTTAATTTGGGCAAAATAAAATATTACGATATATTTTATCTTATACAAATTGTACACTAGTTGAAACTATAAAGAGTTGATATAAATAAGACTTTCAGCGAATTTAGACTAACTAATTTTCAAGTAGATTGAGCTAATGGTTGCCTCTAAAACTTGGGCCGTGCTTCCGCCTAGCTAGCCCTGTCAGGCCTCTGCTATTGGACTCATTAAGTTTCTTCTAATATCTTAATATTTTAATTATAATTTTTAAATAATTTTATAATCAAGGAAATAAAAGTGAAGAAATATTTAACCACCATATAGTTCAAATATTCCTCGTAAGGATATTCTGAGGTTAACTAGATTGTTCAATTCCATTAACTTCAAATGTATCCTTTAACAAACAAATAAAGATTTTATACACTAATTAGTTCAAACAATATATCATCATTTTTTCAATGAAAGTATGCATGCAAGAGAAATGACCTAATTAATCTAACTCATTGTATAAGGGTAATTCATACCTTATTCATTTTTTAATGAACAACGTCCCATTCACTGGTAAATAGAATACTCCAAATACTTACTCGTTAAGAACCTAATTTAACTTATTATAATATTGGATCATGTCAAGATCCAAATCTTGTATATATGGACTCATATGCGGACCAGCCTTTTATTGATGAATATTGATCGCCAAAATATTGAGAGAGATTTTCATGATTTCAAATAACCAAGCTCATTAATAATATATATATATATATATAACAAACAAACTATCCACGGAGAAATAGACTCCAAATAACCAAGCTCATTAAAAACTAATTTTAATTATATTACAAAGAAATAGGGTTTTTATGCATTTAAATACAGAATTTGAAGTGACAACATGATAAAGTCATGAATTTTATATTTACATAGGGCATAAATTTGTATATAATTTCTAAATATCATTTTATATTGGTTACTCGTATTGTTAAAGAAATTGTCTTTTTGGCAAAGTATATTATTGTTTTAATAAATTGTATCGTGTGCTTTTAAAATTGTATATTACTCTGACAATAAAAATAATTATTTTAGTAATACTACTACTCTATATATTTAGTTAATTTCATTGTAATTTATTTGGGCACATTTGAATACGAATTGAAAATATGTCAAGTAAAAGGGTAGTGGGTGGACAAGAATGTGCAACGAAGAAGATTTGAAAGGAAAAACGAAAAATGAAAGAAAATGGAGTGGCGAAGAAAGAGGTAAAAATGTAAGATATAAAATTAATGAAAAGGGAAAAAGACAAGGCGCAAGAGGAAAAATAAAAAATTCGTACTCACCTAATTTTGTCATTGTTCTGATAAAATCACAAATTAATTTATTTTTTCTTACTTTTTCCCGTTTTGTAACTGGGAAAATAAATTAAATAAATGGGGTGTGTTGTGGGTATAGTTTATGTGTATGATTTCAATTTGTCTTGATATATTAACTTTTGAGAAAATAAAAATATTTAACAAAAATATTTTTATGTGGGAAACATGATTTAATTTATCTTCTTGTTTATATGAAAAGTGAAGATGCAAATAAAAAATATGTTAAAAATTAAAATACAACCGAAAAAAAGAAAGTTGTTATACATTATAGATGGTTCGATTATGTAACTTTTGAGAAAATATAAATATTTAACAAAAAATATTTTTCTGTGAGAAACATGGTTTAAATAACTTCTTGTTTATGTGAAAAGAATACAGTTGAAATATAGAAGGAACAGTAAAAAAGAATTGTATTATTATTCATCTCTTGTTTATGTGAAAAGAATACAATTGAAATACAGAAGGAACAGTAAAAAAGAATTGTATTATTAACATAAAGGTAACGAATAGCAGAGACGTTAGATAAAGTGTCAAGTTTTAATATTATAAGATACTTTCATAATATAAGAGATATAGTACAATATTAAATAGAAATCAGGTTCTAATTCAACTTTTGGTTTTCAGCTCCTTCCAAATACACTTTCCCATATTCAAATTCATTGTCTCACTCTTATTTAATATTATTATTTTTCTCATTCAATTTCAATAAAATTATAAATAGTATTTAGTTTCCTCCAATCTCCTAATTTTATTATTATAACACTCAATAAATCTGTGTAAGAAAAAACACAAAAATTAAGAAAAAATTTAAATCAAAATACTAGCTAGTTACAAAATTGTTTACTTCTATCCGTTTGAATTGTGCTAAGATAAATAAGTACATATTTGATATACTAATTCATGCAGTAAATCAGCTTGTTTTATTTGAAAGTGCAAGTTACATTTTATGCATGCAAAAGAAATGACTGATCCCCATCCCACACACATTAAATAGATTCCAAATATCCCACCATATTATTTGAATTACATTTTAGTTATAATTATGTTCTTGTTTTTTTAGTGAAAAACTTCTCTTCTATTAAATAGATTCCAAATAACCAAACATGGAATAAATTCTAACTCGTTATCACATTTGATCATATAAAAATTGTGAGTTGTATATATTAAAACTAGGTGTAATCCACAGGCTAAGAAAGCACCAACAGTTATTGCACTAATATAGTATTATTGCACTAATATCTATTTTGGCTAATTTAAAATTTTGATTAAGCTTTGATTTATGCGAGTTTTTGCAATGACATAAAATATGATGCGAACAACAAGAAACAAAGGTGAAGATTTAATTATATGTCTCCGAACCTAATTAAATAACAATGTCGAGTTTCACAAGATTCTTATCTAAGTATATTTGATAGAAACTGAATTTTAAATAAATATATAGTTATTCAAATAATAAATCATCTGGTTAGGCCACCTCCAATGCTATTTTCTATCAATTCATTTTTATACTATGTGTCATGGTACTTTTAATACATTTCTATATATATATATATATATTCAAATAATAAATCATCTGGTAAGGCCATTTCTAATGGCATTTTCTAAAAATTCATGTCTATACTATACGTCATGCTGCTTTTAATACATTTGTATATTTATTTGAAAATATAATTCTCTAGATATAAAAGTTTCAAATTATCCAGTGGTGTTATTTCTACCTTACTTTTCTATCTTACTTGGCATTTATTTAAGAATGGGAGAGAATTAGTGGGTTTCTTATCACCATTTCTACATGCTGTGATAGAAGTTCTCCATGTCACTCAACTTCCACCTCACATAGAAATAGTTATAGAAAACTTTATTGGAGCATATTTTTTCTATTTTTCTTTTCTATCATAGAAATTTATATGGATAGAAATGACCATTGGAGATAGCCTAAACATATCCCTGATACACTGCAATTTTGTTGGTGACTCACAACAAAATTTTCTTTTTGTGAAAGATATGTTGTTAACTTCCGGCACAGGGAAAAAATATTTATAATTATTAGTTTCCTCCAAGTTCTCAAATTTACAATCATAAAATTTAAAATTAATTTTAAAACAATAACACATATTATAACAAAAAAAATAAAGGTGAGCTCTTAATCCTTGTATTTTCTTATGTTAGATGGAAATTAAATTTATAATAAATAGATAAGATTCACACAATAAATTATATCAAAATAGATGAAACTGCAATTCAGTTTCAGTTTTTGCATTCAAAAGGAATGACCTACTACCTACATTATTAATATCTAAAATAAATAAATAAATAAATAAATAAAGGAAAAATAACCGGAGACAATTTTATAGGAAAACTTAAAGGGATAAAGCAAGGGAAGAAAAAGTTAGGAAGAAACATTTAAATTTTAAAAAGGAAAAAACGGAAGTTTACTGAATTAAGCTATTATTTTTTTCTTATTAAGGTTTATTAAATTATCCACCTTGGTCATTACCTACATATGGTTGAATAAATTAAATTACAAATGTTTTTTACTGTCTCTTTCTTATATTAAAAAAAATAGTAAATTACTAATGTGAGAAGGAATGAGTAAATATAGGGCCCGTTTGGTTGCGTAAATTACCTAATTTTAGAATTAGTTACTTTTCGATTGAAGAATTGTCAATTTGCTCATTTATGAATAATCCAATTCTAATTCAAGTAGTGTTTGGAAAACTTAAACAAGAAATACCGATTGTTAGAATAAAAACATGTTTTCTATTGTTCTATGTTATTTAAAATTTTGTCTAGATGCATCAACATCACGGATAGAAACTAGATCTTCTCGAAAAATAGAGTTGGAATGAATTATCTAATTCTAGAATTAAGCAATTTCAAGTTTTACTTGAAATGACTTAATTTGAGTTTTTGTGAATCAACTTGAATTATCATATTTATAATTGTTCAATTTACACAGCCAAACACTAATAAATGAAAATTTTGTAAATTACTTAATTGTAAATTATCTAATTCGCAATTTGAAGGACAACCAAACGGGCCCATAATAATTTGAGTGATATATTTATATCATTTGAATTGTAAAAATCAATAAGATGAGCCCAAAATTTCTACTTATGCCCCATCCAATATAGAGCTTTTCAAGTTATAAGCAAATGCTTCGTGATTTAACACTGAGATGAAAATATAATAATGATGCATCCAGGGCGGACTTACCTGGGGCTGAGGGGCAGTCGCACCCCTAATTTTTTTGATTTTTTTTATATATATAATTCTAAATTAATTATACATGTAATATGTGTATTATTTATATATATATAATTTAAGAAAAAAATCAATAACAATTGAAGTCGCTCTTGCGGTCAAATAAGCAAGTAGGAATTAAAGCTTGTTACAACTAATTAATTCTTTTTAACTTTTTGCCAGAATTGTCTATAATGATTCAGATTTAAAAAACTTTCTCAATATTCTTATTCATCTCTTCGTGAAAGATGGGGCTGAAGTACATAAGTTTCTTCGAAAATAATGAATTTTTTAAATAAAATTTAGTGAAAATGTTTTCGTTGAGTTTTAACAAACAAAAATGCGCATATATACACTTTTTTCAATTTTAAGTCACATTCTCGTTAAATTTTTTGATGAAACTTAGTTAAAATGATAACATTATCTCTAGTAAGTTTTATCAAAAAAATTATTCATCTATCTCTATCAAATTGTTAAATGGGTAACTTTAATATGGATGACGTACTTGGTATGTATGAAAAATATACCATATGAATATCTTTTTGAAACCACTGTGGTTTTGTCTAATTTAAATCGGCATCTTTTTTTAAAATGTGAAAAAGGAAAACAAATTTTTGTTAAACAGTACAACTCCCCAATCTTCTTACCCAAATCTGAAAGCATCGAAATACCATATTCGTTTTTGATTTTTCACGTTTCTTTAAATTCATTTTTCTATACCTTTCATTTCTCAATTTTGTTTCGATAAATAGTATGGGCAAAACTAAGGATTTCATTTCGTGTGAGCTAGAGAGACCAAGTTGAATTTATGGTTTTTAATAGTTGTAATCAGTAGGGAAGAATTTGTGGTCTTCAATAGCTCGGTTGGGATGACTTGATGAAGATGATTAAATATTTAAATGTAGAGAAAATAAAACAGAGTGCATAGATGACAATTTTCTTTTTCTTTTTTCCTTTTCTTTTTTTTGGTTTTTTGGATCATTTGATGAAGATGATTAAATGTAGAGAAAATAAAACAGAGTGCATAGATGACAATTTTCTTTTTTTTTTCTTTTTGGGGTTTTGGGATTTTTGTGATTATTTGATGAAGATGATTAAATGTAGAGAAAATAAAACAGAGTGCACAGATGACAATTTTCTTTTTTCTTTTTTTAAATTTAGTACTAATCCCAATGTGTTACCCTAAACCACTTGAGGGTGGTTATTCTAACTCATTAATATGACATTGGATCATGTTAATTAAAAATTGTTTGGTCTACCAAAAATAGGCCTGTCCCAAATTAAACCGCAGTAGATCATTTAATTCCATAACTTATACTAATAGCATGAGAATATGGCTTCTTTATAAAGTCTTGAATTATTTAAATTGGGCATATATAAGTTCAGCTAGCATTTGTACTTATTGTATATATGTAACTCGTATTTAGTTAATTTCATTTAGTTTTATGCTGTTAATATCATTTTTAGTAGTAAATTTATATTTTCCCACATTACAAAGGGAAAAAAATGCAAGGAAAAAAGTTAATGGAATTATCGTAAATATGATGATCGGGACGAGAGGAGTGTGAAAGAGGTGGTCCAACGCTTGTACATGTTTAACATTGCAGTCTTATTGGGGAGAATGGTTAATCAAGAGACATTCGAGTTTGAACAACGACATGTATAAATATAGTGTAGGGTCAAATGAATAAATTTGCAAGCGAAAATTACTGTTATATGGTGTAAAGATAGAAGGATAGAAATGACGAATGTACGTGTAGAAATTAGCTTGCATCAAATATAGTATAGGGATACAAAGATATAAATAAGAAAAGTGGGGACTAGCTGTTGGATGTATGAAATTAATTTTTTTATTAAAACAATATAATTTCATATTCACTTGTTTTGTCCATTATTTTAATAAAATTCAAATTAACCTTTTTTGAAGGAGTAGATAAAGTGGGTATGCGTTGCTCAGAGAGGCTTATGCAAAAATAACGGGCCAACTACTTTGGGTTGTAGAGATAGACTTGGAAAGAGATATTTTTATGTCAGTACAACAATCGAAAGATTATGGAATTATTGTAGTGAGTGATAAGCTTGAATTTCCTCAAAACCCGAGTGTGCGCAAGCGGTCATTTGAGATTTTTCCTTAACCAAATTTAATAAAATATTAAATAAGAAACTTCATAAAAGGTCTATGTAAAATTTGATTAAAATTTGGAATACATTTTTAAAAATCTACGGTAAACACCAACTAAACAATGTTATAGTAGTGAATTTAAATTAGTATATCTTTAGAAATTAATTAAAAGGGGCAACAAAATTCATCAGTCTTATCATCTCTTTTAATATTACTATTTTTCTCATTGAATTTAATAAAACTATGAGTGACATTAAGTTTTCTCTAATTTCTTAATTTTATAATTGTAATTATAAATGATTTTTTATAATAAAGGAAATAAAAATTAAGAAAAATTTACCGCCATACACCTCAAATATCCTGCCCTCATAATGATATTCTCAGGTTAAATTACAAATACTAGTCCACTACCATGTACTTGAAGTTAATGTGTCCTTTAATAATAAGTGAATATTTTATAAAGAAAAAGGGCCTTTTGTAACGAAATGTGTTGTAACGGCTCAAAATATGTTACTAAAGGCATTTATTTGTCACGGGTTTTGGTCCCATCACAAATAAAATTATTTGTTGCGGCTAGATATGCTCCAGTTACAAATAGTTAGTTATTTGTAACGGACAACAATAAAACTGATACAATAATCTTATTTGTCATGGCTTAGCTGATTGTTACTAAAAATATATAACATTAAGCAACAACACGATGTCGTTTCATTTGAATAATATTATATTAGACTTAGTAAAATCGATACGGAATTATAAGATAATTATAAGAAAGTCATATACTTGGTACCATAGAAAGATGTTTGTAGATACATAATAAAATTTTGCCATGTTGTATGCTTTTAGTATGTGGGTGGTGAAGCGGATTCTTAGTTAGTGTTTTAGCCAAATAAGTAAACTTTAAAACTGTATGTAAAACCAAGAGACATATTTGTCCATACAAAAATGGAAAAATAATAATTATGAGTACTTCTATATATGGGTAGCTTTTCAAAATGTGAATTGTTCGTGATTATTTCTCATTATTTTTGCTAATTTGCTATTGAGCATAATCATTTTTTTAGTCCTTCTAGATTCTTCTGGATTTTTAACCATCAGTATAGTTGCTTCTGTTGGTTCTTTATGGCCAATTTGTTAGGTGAGTTTGTATACTGTGAGACCAGCTTGAGTTTGTAAACTAGTTCTTAGGGTAATTAGCAAAAATGACCCCTAAAGTTTGACCCGAATCCCTCGCTTGTTCCTAAAGTTCAATTTTCGGCAGAAGCATTCTTAAAGTTTTTAATTTTCCTTCACTTGTCCAAAACTAGATGCTCCCGTTAAAAACTAGACGGAAAACCTTAGAAAATAACCCTTGAAGTTTGAAAAACCTCTAAGAATAACCCCCCTAAAGTTTGAAATTTGTCCCTCACTCGTCTATCCACGTGTCTTTTCCATTCAAGTTTTTAACGGGGCATCCAGTTTTGGACGAGTGAGGGACAAATTTAAAACTTTAAGGATGTTTTAACCGAAAATTAAACTTTAGGGGAGAGCGATAGACATTGGTCAAACTTTAGGAGTCATTTTTGTTAATTACCCCAATTCTTAAAATCGGACAAGTGGATGAACTTTGGTGAAGTTGTTGAACCGGTGAGAGTGTCTGGGCGAGCGCATGAGAGCCCGGTGAACTTTGGAGTATGTTTTGTTTACTTCTTTGACAAAACAACATAAGTTTTTAAAATTGGTGAGAGCGTGTAGGGGAGTGCACTAGAGCGTGGTGAACTTTGGAGCATGTTTTGTTTTCTCTTTGACAAAATGACATAAGTTTTTGAATTTTTATTTACGGAATCTCTAATCATAGAAAATTCCAAGTGTGAGTTAATTTATTAAAAATCCAGAAAGCTAGGATATAGTCCCTAAGACATATCTTTATTTGTGGTGAGGAATATAGGAGATTAGAAATTAGTGGAACACCCTTCTTTGATATAGCTACTATGAATGATTATTATTCTAAAATTCTACAGCTGTATATTTCACTTAAATGGACGAGAACAAAGGCGATAATGTAAAATGCAAATAAAAAAAATATTTCAAGATAATAAAATCAAACGAATGAAATATAAAACTATAAATGGAATGGAGGGACACGTCATGCCCCACCAAAGAAACTACATGAGGAGGAGTTTAATCCCACCAAGCAGGAACTATGTGATCGAGGCCCATAGAAGCCGTTTCGTCGAGGTTGTCCTCACAATAAATGCGAAAATAGTAAAACCGCGTTAACTCAGGAGGTCTATGAGGGTTAGCTAACCACAATATGCCAGGGTTACCAAACTGCCACATGAGAAGGAAACAGAAAAAAAAAATGTTTTAAATGAATATGACTGATCTTTACTACAACAACAAATAAAAAACACACAAAAAAAAAACAAACCCCAACCCAAAGATATTTGTGATAACGAAGATGATACAAGTTCCTTTTTATTTTTGACTTTTGTGTAACCTTTGATTTGTATAAATATTTTGTCATCTGATCGACCAGTAGTTTCTTCTAATCACCCATTTCCAACAACAACTATATATTTTAAGCAATAATATAAATTATGACATGTAACAAGAAACAAAGGTAAAGATTCTAACAACAATGCCGACTTTTACAAAGTTCTTATATGTTACGTTTGACGGAATTTGAATATGTAATAATAAATAGATAAATCATCTGGCGATAGAGCCCATACATGTTATTAGTTATTAATTATTTTTGTGATTCATATTATATTAATTTGTTATAAAAATATGAAATAAAACATTATAATATATACAATCTCGCTTCACCGAATAGACTTAATTAAAACTTGGTTATTATTAATTTCTAATTCAAAAATCAAAAAGATTGCAAAACTATTTAATTATACGATTGGAGTTTATTAAAACTTCAATATACATTCTCATCTCCAGATGGAGGCAAGTTGGTTGTCTTACAAACTGTGAAGATGATTTTTATACAGCAAGATCCATCTTGATGAAGAAGATTTTCTGTTATTTAAATGATATGCTAATCCAGAATATCGCAATGCTGTTATTTTATTTCGAAATCTTACAAAACTATTAGCATTATTTTGTTCTAAGCTGCATGCATTAGTTGTGTTTGATTAAAAACATTAATATACTAAACTTAGAGCACATACAAAAATAATGACTAAATGTATTAGTTTCTTCCAATTTCTAAATTTTTATAATTGTAATGGTTAAAAGTAATTTAGAATAATAGCATATATTATAACAAAAAATAAAATTGAGCACACAATTCTTATATTAATTTATGCTGCAAATGGAAATTGAATTTGTTATAAATAGATAAGATTCTACAATAAATTATATATTTTTTTCTTTTTTAAATGTAAAATGAATGACCTACCACACACATTATTAATATCTACTTTTAATTCATATCATTGTAATTTAATTTTTAAAAAAACTTTTAACTAAAGAAAAAATAAATTAATTAAATCACGGGACATTAGGTCATGATTTACTAGCTAATCTGGGAACAAGGAATTCTATTTCTCTAAAAAAAAAATAAAAAAGTTATGTCACTTTCCAAGCACGAGGGGAAAAAAATAATAATTTCAACCCCTGAAGTCAATTCAAAAATGTCCCACAAAATAGTCCCAAATTCATTCAAGCAAGGCCTTAAGTCACTTTCCAACACTACATTTGATGCACCAACTTTAATGGCTTCAGCTAGACCGATGGCAATGGCTTTGAGTTCCCCAAAAGAACCGTAGATGAAACTGAGCTAAAACATGAAGCTGAACTGATTAATCAAATTTTAAAAGGAAAAAGGGAAGTTGTCAGAATTAAGTTTATTAAATTTTATCAATATTGGTCATTACCTACATGGTGGAAATAAATTAACCTATAAATGTTTTTTACAGTCTCCATCTTATATTTTTTTTATTAAATTACTAATTTCAGAACAAAAGAGATATTATTCAGGGATAACTTTAACCCTAACCTTAACATGAAAGGAAAAGTTTTTCAACTTTTTTATTGTAGCTTTAGCCTAACCCTAATCATTTCTTCTCTCTAAATGTTAGAATATATTATTTAGTTTCCTTATTCTATTAGGTTTCTCGTTTGTGTATTTAACCCTATAAATAGGGCTCTTATTGAATAATAAAATTAATCATATTATTCTCTCTTATTCTTAAGATGGTATCAAAGGGATACGAATCCTCTCTTCACACAAACCCTAGCCTCCACCACCACTCGATCTCCCACCATTAGACAGCCACTCCACTGCCATTCATCCTCTTACTTTTAACTCATGTTGCCACTAAACCCCTCAAATCTCTCAAATCTAATCATCACAAAATCAAACTGAACCCTTGCTACCTCGATTTTAGAACCAAACCGTGAAAAAATAAAACCACCGCATTAAAGAAGACGATCTCTGGACTGCAGAAGTGAGCAATCCTACTATGATCTCTGAACTACCACCACTGAACTGATCGTCCTCTAGAGACGATTCCAACAGTACAAAAAAACCTCCAAAGGATACTACACACGCCCTTACGAGCCGTTTGTGTAAAGCGCGCTCTGCCATGAAATCAACGCACCACCGCTAGCATCGTTATCGTTAATTTTAACAGTGTTAGCCTTTTTTTGTTAAAGTTATCGGACGTTACCGTTGTAAGGTCTATTAATGTTGGCTTTATTCCGTTAAACAAAAACACCGTTTGTCTTGTAAAGTTTTTAGGTCCAAAAGTTCAAAGTTCAATATGAAGACTACAAGAATGTCAAAGCTACCAAGATTTGGATTCAAAAGGTTTTTCGGTGGTAAGCTTGGTAAAAGTGGTAGAATCATTTAGGTGGTGACATGTTTTAAAACGGTTTCTCAAACTGATAACATCTTGCCCTACTTTTTGGACCGGTATAGTGAGTTTACTTGGATCGGTCCTGCGTTTAAATCTTCAAGGATTTGAATTCTGAATTTCGGACTAGTACAAGAGCCGTTGTTGGACCGGTTCGGCATCTCTGCTATTCCTCAATTTCTTACATTGCGAACTGATCCAGCTTTCGATAACTTGGATTGGTCCGGCAAGGATTTTTCTGGGCAATAATTTTTATCGCAAAATGAATGGTATTTTGGTATGTCTCATATTTCTATTAGGAGTTAGAATCTTTCTACTCTATAAATTATCTTTGAGAGTCTCATATTAAAATACGCTCTTTAATATCAAAAGTATTATTTTTAAGAGAGTAATTTATACATTACACCACCTAGAGGTTTTTGATTCTACACTTCATGCCAATCTAAGTGTTCTCCCTTAAAAAGGAATAAAGATCCCAAACCTTTTGTTGAAGCGTGAGGCTGTCAAGAAGATCGGAGCAAGTCCGAGGCATGCGATACGCTGTGTTCCAAATTAAGAGATTCGAGGAGGAAGCTGCTGCATTAGAGGTTACTTCTAGAGTTGTTCTTGAGCGATTCAAGGCTTGTACGTTTAGTCGGTTAGTGATTAATCGAGTATGTACCTCTGTGATTTATTAATGGAATTGTTTGTTGAGGATTAGTCCTGCATTACAGGGATACCTCGTTATATCTTGTCTTGATTATCTGTGCTTGATTGTTGAATTCATTAATGCATGCTAGACAAGATTAAGCAGATTTTCTAAAATAAAATTGGTAGACTCTTAGGTTTATTTATGCTATGTTAATTAATATTGTTTTTCGCATCTACCAGAGAATAATACGTCTAGGTTAATTCACTCCGCACGCATTCGTAGTTTTTCAACCGTTACCATTACCGTCAGTACTGCCATTACCAATACCGTTAAATATAACAACTGTCAACATATTCCATTAAAGCTAACGTCTGATCGTCAGATCTATCAATTTTAACCAGAAATCTTATGTTGACCGGTTTTGCTCATTTTTAATCAATTTTCTGATACCTTTGATCTATTCTTGAGGTTTTCCACTACTCCGGATGCAACCACAGTCTTCGTTTATCTAGATTCAATCTTTTAGTACTAAAACCAGGTCCAGTGCACTATTTCTTACTTCGGTTCAGTTGTTTTTTTACCAATTCTCGACCAACTTGGATCGGTTCCTTATTTTGTTGAGTATTCTGCTCATGATTACGGCTTCTATTTTTTTCAAATCCGCCTTTATCTTAATTACAAAGCCTCACAATGGTCTGCAAGCGCATCTCACAGAATCAATCTATATTAAAATATCCACAATGTTCAATATGTGGACAAATCGGGCATTCAAAGAAGCGGTGTTATGAAGTAACTCGTTATCTGGACTGGTGGGATCATTCTCGGAGTCATTGTTTCAATCAGGATAATGATAAAAAGAATTCAGGATTGCTAACAACTACTAGGACACCTAGTAAGGCGTTAAATTCTGCAACTGTTTTGAATAATACATGGATAATTAATTCTGGTGCTACAGATTATATGACATTCGATTCTAGACAAGTCACACCTCTTACCCCCTTATCCAAAAAGTTTATTTCCATAGCTAATGGTGATCTAGTCCCTGTTATTGGGGAAGGGTCCGTTCATTTATCAAATTCTCTTAATTTAAATTCTGTACTCGTAGTCCTATCACTAAAAAATAATTTATTGTCTGTGGCTCAGATTACTAATGTTTTAAATTGTATCATTATCTTCTGGTATTAAAGAGTACTATTTGAATTTGGTATTAAAGAGTATGAATCAGGTACATCAGGCCTTGCAAACTGACATGACGGTAGAAAAAAAGGCTGAAGGTGAAATTTGGCTGTGGCATCACCGATTAGGTCATGCATCCTTAAAAGGTTATTTCCTAAAACTTTTAGGAATGTTGAGCTATTTATTTTTCGTTGCGAAACTTGTGAACTTACAAAGAGCCATCATACTTCATTCCCACCATCGTTTAATTAATGTTCAGTTCTGTTCATGATAACCACTCTGATGTATGGGGCCGTCTCTTACTCCGTCTTTAAATGGTGCTCGTTGGTTTGTCACCTTCATTGATGATTTCACAAGAATGACATGGGTATGTCCTATGAAGTCTAAAAGTGAAGTAAGTTCCTTATTTCAAAGATTCCATAAACAGGTTAGTACACAGTACAATGCCACTATTCAGGTACTTCAAAGTATTAATGGAGGTGAATAATGAGTACATAATTGTAGGAGTATTTCAAGTATCATGGAATTGTTCATTAAATAACATGCTTGTATACACCTCAGTAAAATGGTATTGCAGAAAGAAAGAACATACATGTAGAAGTAGTACATGCGTTACTAATTAGGGCCAATGCTCCAACATCTTATTGGGGCGAAGCACTTGCCTCTGCCATATATCTGATTAACTATGTTCCATCAAAAGTTTTTGATTTTCAAACGCCATTTGACAACTTTCACAAAGCTTTGTTGGTTTATCCAGTATTGAATTTGCCTCCTCGTGTATTTGGATGCGTTGCATTTGTTCGCTTGCCGAAAGAACAACGAAACAAATTAGAATCTCGAGGTCTTAAATGCGTTTTTGTGGGTTATTCATCATCTCAAAAAGGGTAGAGGTGTTATCATCCTCACACTCAAAAATTATACGTGAGAATGGATGTTATCTTTCATGAAGAAGATATGTATTTTCATCAGGATGAAATTTAGGGGGGAATCATAGTGAAATTCAAGCTTTTGATTTTGTTGGTGGGGATGAGGATAAAATAATTCAACTCAAGGTATCCCCACCGTCGACCTCACAACTATCGAATCCACCAAGTTCACCGCCGAATTCACCACCAAAATTAGGCTCATCGAGTTCACTGCTGAATTCACCACAGTTCTCAAGCTTGCCATCGCCTGGTATAAATAACCAATTGTCTCCCTCAGACACAACTGAATCTGAATATCAAGTTCCTTCTCTCGATCCTCAGGTATATTCTCCTGAACCTCCAAAAAAATAACTATGTAATTGAATCAATAAAGGCACGTGACTACGCTCAGAAACGCGTAATTAATACACCCAAGCGCAGGCGGTCAAGTTATAATATATATACTTGGAAGTCCAAGGTCGAACCATAGGGAAAGATGGTAATTCTATTATTCTAACTAAACTTTCAACAGAGAGAAAGAAGAAAAGAAAAATAAAATAAAGAAAAGATAATAAATTTTTTTAGAATGGGAAAAAAATAGAATAAAAAATTAAATTTAAAACTTAAAACTTAAAATTAAATAAATAAATAATTAAATAAAAATTAAATAAAAAAAAATAAAGGAAGGATAAAATAGGCAGTAACTAAAACAAGTATCTAATAAAATGGAGAAAGAGCGTTAGGGGTATCCATAGTTACAACATTACAGATAGTATGACCAACCTGATTCAAGATATGACTGTGGATTTGAGTTCCTTTTAATAATGAATACCCTTAGCTTACCAATTATTAAATACTAAAGTTCACGAGCATATCATGAGAAGTGCATGACAAGACTCATATAAGCTGCACGTAACTTTAGTTTTCAATAAGGGAAATTATGATTTTTTTTACAAAAATTGATTTTCACTTAGTAATGCTAGTGCGTGACAAAAACAAACTAAATTTAATCAATTTTAGTAAATATCAAAATCTTAACTCATTCCTAAGGTTTGATTATGCGTATGCTTGACATACGTCGAAACCGTTCTTAAAAAGTCATTAAAAGCTAAAATTGGCACTATTTCGGTACCGATTCCGGAATGACACCAAAACAGCGCTCGAAACTCCCAAATTACTTGGATAACTAACTCAGCTCAATAAAGGATAAGGACCGTCCTCTATTCAGCCTCGTTAGAGTTTCAGTACAAAAATTCGTAATTTGAGGTTTTTCGGTTCTTTTGTCGAATAATCGAGAAATAATCTTAAAAATTCATGTTTTCAATGCATGAAAGGTTACTATATTTTTTAGATTTATTAATTGACCTATAACCAATGAGAAATTCAAGCCACAATCACAATTGAATCATATACTTACACTAGTCCGTCATACTTTCGCTACAGACCCCTAACTACTAAATTACGCTAGCATGTTGATGAAAATTAAGCAAAACACAATAAATTAAATCATAAATTGACCCAACATATTTCTGCAATCTAATTGAATAAGCATGCAAAATTTCACAGCAATTGAAACTAAGGAACGATTAATAAATAAAAAATACGGTTTAAATAAATTTCGAAAAAATAGCACACTGGCAGTCACGAAAATCACCTACTGTCCTTAGGAAATCTTGGGATTTGGATCCCCAAAACAGTAAGGTTTTGTAGAAAATTTGATTGCGGTAGTTTTGATAGGTGGATCATCAAAATCGGCCATGAAACGAGCAAATTATGATTAAAATAAGAAAACACATATTTTTAGGGTTCTACGCGGGATTCTACAAAAACAAATCTAATAAAAATTATAAATTAAGCATGGATTTCAATCATCAATGACAATCAAACACATAATTAACTAACAATCTAAGCATTAATGAGCATTAATTGAAATAAATTAAAAATAAAATTGAAAGAAAAGAAAAACTTACAGTTACACATTTATTGAATAACTATAATGGGACTCGTGTAAACTCAAATTGAAATAGAATTATAGGTTCTTCAATACAAGCCAAAAACTAAATGAAAATATATCTCTCTGATAGCAGGGAAATTTAGAATTATTGAAGAATGTCGACTCTTCTCTCTCTCCCAAGAAAACAAGAATGGCGACCTCGCCCTCTCCAAAAAATATCTTTAACCTAAAAAATAATTCTCATCGACTCTTTTCAAAATTCAAAAATAAAACTAATTAATAGAATAAAATAAATAATAATAAAGATAATAATCCAAAAGCTATTTTTAGCTTTATCGTCTATCAAGTCGTTGGCTCGAGAGACTCCGTGGGATTTGAACACTGGACTAAGCATGAGTAGAGAGCTGGTCACTTTCCATCTAGGCTAAGGACCCCATTCGATAAATATCTGCATCATAAATTTATGTATTCTTTCGCGCTCAAACTTAATCCACTGGTGCACTGATCGTATTTCTGCCATAACTTTGTCATCCGAACTTCGATGGATGCAAGGTTTTGGCCTACGCGTAGATAACTCAGAGCTCTACAACTTCTATTTCTGGAGTTTTCTTCAAATTCTGCATGGATAAATACCAGAATTGGCCAGAATATCAGCATTGCACGCGGTGAAGCTCTTCTTCATTTAAAGATTTCTCGGTTTGATTCAAATGACTCTTCTTTGCTTTGGACTACTCTATTGGCTTCTCTTAGTATCTTCCATCAACTTCCTTCATGCTTGAGCTTGGAATTTATTTTCGGTTCACTTCTTGAACTCAATTCAGCTCCGAATTTGACTGGCAATGACTAACTTTGGGAGAATTTGCTTCTAGATTCGTTCTTGTTCATTTTTAACCTGTAAAAAGGTTATATTGCACTAGAAACAAACATACTATCCTATTTAATGATTAAAGCTCAATTCATAACAATTTAGGATAATTAAAATCAAATTCATGTATATTATACCACCTAAATACATATAAAAATGCAATATTTTGGCTTAATCACATCCCCCAACTAACGTATTGCTAGTCTCTAGCAATGAAGTGATCTTTATTACAAGCCAACTAAAAAATACACGGAAAATAAAGACCAAAAATAAAATCCTAATCTTAAACAGTTGCATTAAGCATACACAATAAGCCTTTAAACCTCTAGGTCACCCCTAGTAGGACGAGTTTTGTCTCGTGAGGGTTTGCAATGAATCTACCTGCAAAATTCATGATTGCAAGATAAATCTGGCCAAAGTATCTAAAAAGTTTGTCCTTTCAATAATAGCTCAGCAAGAACTCAATAAGACTTATGCAATATATTAGCAAAAGATATTCAGGAAAAGTGCAAGTCTTGATAACAATTGAAAACATGCATACATAAATGAATTTAAGTGTTTATACTTAGACAGTAATATTAACTTGTCAATGTCAATGTCAATCATGGGATACAGCTCTTGTTCATCATTAAGCCTCAACTTAATTCTCACTGGGCATACACTCTACAAATGAATCACTAGAAATAGGTGTAGCACTTTACATACGGGATAAGGATTGTTCATAAGCAAATTCAAATGCCTCACGTATGTTTTCTTTAAAAGACGCCAAAATGAAAGAATGGGAGTCTTTTAAAGTAAGATTCAGTTATTAAAGAAGCGAGATTGCTATATTTGCCTTTTTATTGCTTAAACCACAAACTAAACCTTTAGGGATCAATTAGGACTTTGCTAGGTTGTAATGGGGTTAAGGGTAGTGGTTATGAAATGAACGGGTCAAATGAGGGATCAAAAGACTCATTGGCTCAGTTAAATCGAGAGGTATATAAATGAACCTCTATATCAAACACATACCCAAATTTTACTGTCCGCATTATCATCCCAATACACTTACTTTTTTTATTATTTTTAAGGCATTCTTTTAATATCTATTTTTTTTCATTGCCTTTTCTCTCTATATACTTTTTTTTCAAAGTAAGATATTCTTCTCTTTTTTTCATTTCAATACAATCTAGGCCTTTGATTTTGAGCCCTACTACTAATGTGCCAAAAAGGTATGTAAGTTATGGAATTTGGGCTCGGTTATTCATTTGGTATATCAATTTGAATCAAGCTTCAGGCTTCAAATTGGCTACTAAGGATAAAACATAACGGGTAGGCCAAGGCTATATAGGCTAATGAAAGATGGCCTATGTCATTTCCCTAATGCCAGTTTTAGATTTAAACAATAAGACAGTAGCAATCTCATGGACGAACCTCTCTAAAACTGAATAAGAGTGATAATAGAATGACTTGGACAATTTAATAAATGCTTTCAAAAAAATCATAATTTTTAACTAATAGCTCTTAAAATAAGGAAGAAAGGCTCAACTCCTCACAAGGCTATATAGTCTCCACTCATTGTGAACAAGGCATTTCCCAGTCATGGTATATCAATCTAGTCTATAAACATGAACAAGTAAATGCAAATCGGCATATAACTTTTCAAACATAATAAGAATAATAAACATTTTCAAGATTATCTGACGCTACCAAGCATGCTAAGTCTAATCATGAATGCGTCGTTGCCCAATGAAAGGGAACAAGAAAGATACCATCAGGCGACTTAGGCTTGCAATCTCTTATATTTTTATTTTATTGAAAATTTTTTATTTTTTTTAAGGAAAGCAGGGAAATCCTAACTAATGTACTAACATGCATGCTTTTTGAAAAAAATATGACCTAAGATCTCCCTTCAACCAACTAAAATCCTACATTGTCCTCAATGTAAACAACTAAGCATTAAAGCATGGATGTAAGGACATGTAATAAAAGATAATGGCGAAAATGGTATACCTCACGGCAACTAAGCTAAGCGAAAGCTGTATGTTAGCACATAGATATTCTACAAAAATCTAAAATTACAAAAAAGAAAGAAAGAAAATAACTACGAAAAGAAAAAAAATTACAAAATTACTATACATACATGCCATACTCTACCTGCTGTAGCGATGGCTCTGCCATACACAGAATGTGACATCACCTAGCTGTATACTATAAACGTAGTTGCACTCGCCTACAATGCTCAAATCTAGTATCCAGAGCTGCCATGAAATTCTCCTAATCTCGGCCTCATAACGGGGTTTCCTAAATAGCCTCCCCCACATCCTCCTCGCATAAGCTGAATAATCTGGGAGGACTAGAACTCTCCCCGAAATTGGGTTGCGTATTATGCTTAAGTCTGACGGATAGCAGAGGTAGGGGTTGTACGGGTCAATGGCGTCATTCGCCTAACTCTACCTCCGCTCTCCTGGATAAGTAAGATATACTCATATCCGCATGCTATTGGGGGCGGGCTACTGACTGCACGACATCTCAACTCTCTACTACTCTTCAGTGGGGTAACAGGGACTAGATATTCATCTGGATCCTCCTCCTCATGATCAGACTCTTCCTCTGACTCAGATTCAAGTTCAATTTGTTCCTCTTCTGACTCAAATTCTTCTTCTGGCTCAGGCTCGAATTGCTCCTCCTCAGGATCAGACTCGAATGGTTCTTCCTCAGGATCAGATTCTGGTTCTTCTTCAGGATCAGACTCTGACTCACTCATGTGATCGAGGGTCCCTTCATACGAACCAGTATTCTGTAGACTAGAAAACTCCACGTCTTCATCAATCTCCATACTGTCTTTGGCATCATGCTGTAAATAATCTTTATTATATGCCTCTTCTGCAAATAACTTTCTCTTACAAGATGGTGGTGCACGCTTAGGGGAGATACTCGCCTCAGCCATTTCGGTAAATCGAGCGGGCCAAGAACGTCTCACCCTTACGTGCAAAAGGGGATCCTGCAGTCGGCCCCATCCCCATCAAGTCTCGAGAACGCTTGTTTGAAGAATAAATATTGGCAGGAGAAAAATTATCTAGCATAGTGCTAAAGACAGGCAGTGTGTAATAATATCTGTGGCTCGGGAGCGTGCTTTACCTAGACAGGAAATAATATATATATAAGTATAGGCAGATAAGCATGACAGTGAAATAAGATTATACAACAATAACAAATACTATAGTAACAAACTTCATCATTGAAACTTAAAACAGATAGATAATAGTTCTAGTACAAGTTTAAATAAAAGTTAAAAGAAAGAAATAAAAGAAAGCTAAAATAAAAATAATAAACATTTACATAGTATAGAAACTATACAGTAGTGTCAGCTCTTTCTCAACTAGTCATCAGCATTATAATCGGGTTCCCCCAACTCAATGCTCTCGTCACTATCATCAAGCTTTTCCATAAATGGCTTAAGTCTATGCCCATTGACCTTGAATGTGCTACCATCCCTTGGATTCTCCAATTCTACTGCTCCATAAGGAAAGACATTATGAACTTTATAGGGACCAGTCCATCTTGATCGAAGTTTTCCCAGAATTAAATGGAGCCTTGAATCGTATAGAAGCACTTTCTGTCCCGGCTCAAAAATTTTCCTTAGTACTTTTTGATCATGGAAATGCTTAGTTCTTTCCTTAAAAATCTTTGAATTGTTACACTACACCATTCCGCCCAATTTGTAACACACAGATTTTTTGGTTTGTAACGGACTTAATCCATTAAATAGTATTAACGTGTATAGTCCGTTACAGATGTGAAATATCCATTACTTATATATTAAATATTATTCCATACTCTATTTAATTAAGTAACAAATAAGGGAAAAAGGAATTTAACGGATAATCCGTTACTCAATCCGCTACGGATCATATTTTTATGGACTTTGCTAGCATGAAAGACGTTGTAAGTTTTTTAAACTTACAGACAATTTCTAACCACAACTATGAGAAAGATACCCATTCTTACTCAAACTCTGTATTTAATTTTGAAAAAAAATCTATTATTATTAAATTCATAATTACAAAATTTCGGATATTTGTTTTTTGTCTTTTACCCAAATTCATTCATCTGATATTTGCATCATTGTTAAATTGAATTCTCCATTACCAATTAAAAATAGAATATGTTCAACTATATAATATATATATATATATATATTTAGATTTATAAAGAGATTTTAAAATTATTAAAGTATTAAAAGAGGTTAAGTGAATTTTACACTAAAATTGAGATACTCAGTTTGAGACGTCCAAAAAATTGGACTTTAAAACTCAACCATGTTACATTTGTATCAATGACAAATTAGATTTTTTCATTACCAATTAGAAACATGATATGCTCAAGTATATAATATATTTTTTATATTTATAAAAAAAAGGCTTTAATATTATTAAAACTATTGAAATAGGCTAATTGAATTGCTAAAACTATAATTTGTTTTCTTATAAAGTTTGGTGTAATGATTATATACAAATAAAAATAAAATACTTAAAATTTCAAACATTAAAAAAAATATTGGATTCTTTATTTAAAATATTTTTAAAAAATACTTGATCAATATGTTATTAATTTTTTTTTGTCAAAATTACTAATTTAATTAATTAATGAAAGAATAAGAAATAATTACTTCAAATATATAGAATTTACTATTTTACATGGGTTAAAATATTATTAATGATAAAGATATATTAAAATTTAGTAATATTTATCCTTAACTAAATATGTCTAGTATTCGGCTGTAAGTTTTAATAAAACTTACAGCCTTTTAGATAATCCTTTTCCTATTTTTATTCACTGCTTGTTTTTTCATTACTCCCCGCTCAAAGAAAAAAAAATTCCACCAAAATTTTAGCACTCTCTCACAAGACACTCACTCTCTTCTTACACTGGCTAGCCCTAATTCCTCTCACAGCCGTTCTTCACTCCTCTGCTCATCACCATCGATCCTCCCAGCCACACATCTCACAGTACATCATAGTCGTTCCTCCATTCCTCTGCTCATCACTATAGCTCCTTATCATGCACTCACCGTTTCTCTCACTCGCTCCTCTCTTGCCTGGTTAACTCTCGCCGTCACTTTTATACTCCCTCCGCCATTACTCCTCCTTCCGGCGTCAACCTAAGCCCTAATTTATCAGGTAAAGTTCAAAATCTAAGCCTTAATTTTGAGTATCATCAATATTTGTCATTGGATTCGAGATTTGTTTACTTACAGATTGGGTCTCATAATTCGAGCCACATGACCATTAAAAATCATTCTAGTGTTTGATGATTCAATGTGTGTATAAACAGTTGCTAGGGTCCAAAGTTGCTATAGATTATGGAAAAAAATGCCCTCCCATCTAATATAGTTAAATTCAATTATTTGAGGTCTTTAGTATTTACGTATCTTATTGTATCCTATATTTGTGAATGTACAACATAGAAGATCATTCTCCGTATGTGTACTACTGTATATTTTTTCCCTTCTTGTTCTAACTCTTCCTACTTTTTCTTTTTTTTTTCCTTTTCTCTTGCCTGTTAAAATGTCAGATTTGCAGAACATTGTATTTCATTTTTTTTCCTTTTCTCTTGCCTTCCATTGTACCAAAATGCTTCTTTATTTTTATATATTTGGTGCAAGCCTCAAAGGGTAATAAATTAATAATTATTAAATCTAATTTCCATAAATTAGACAAGAGAATTTGACGTGTTATAATATAAAAGATTTGCTCAGATGCCCTCACCACCACCATTAAAATGTCAGTACTAATGAGAAAAGATATGATTGCCTTTTTTCTTTCTTTAATTTGTATATGTAATAAATTGGCCCCGTAATCTTTGTGGATATCCTGTTGTATTTAATATAGGTTTTACTAGTTGATCTCTAGTGTTCTTTATTTTAACTACTCATTGCAGCGATATTTTTTCATAGACAAATCACAATGGTTAGTGATTAACTTGGGTTTGACAAATAAACAGCTTTTAAGCTGTGGAGTAAGATTTCTTGATTTAGTACCAGTACAGTTTTAAGACATGGAACCTGGACATTAGGATTTGCTAAATGGGTTGATTCTAGTGGATACTTGGTATTCTAGATATAGTTAATTAGTGGCTCTTAAGATTTTTTAAATAATAACTAAGAACCAATTATCCAGTTGTAGATGATAATGCGTTTGTAGCCTAAATTTTTTGATAATATGGTACATGCCAGGTTATTATTATAGGAAACTGGAGAAAAATATATAAAAAATATATTTAATTTATTCTTTGTAACGACTATAAACCGTTACAAATTTGTAACGATATTTGAGATATGGTTACTTTTGCGCTCTATTGTAACGGCACAATATGTTGTAACGGACGAATTCTGTTACTTAAATTATAATAGTTACGAATTAACAATGATTTATGTCCGTTACAAAATTATTTTTAGTAACGGTTTTTCTTAATTTTTAGTAACGGATATATCCGTTACTAAAGTGTTTTTAACGCCAAATTAGTAACGGATTTTTTGCGTTAGAAAAATTTTCACCAACAGACATGATCCGTTACAAAAAGGCCATTATGGTGTAGTGTCATACGCATCATGGCGTAACTCTTCAAGTTCATTCAACTGCAAAGTCCTCTCTTTGCCACTTTCTCGAAGATCGAAATTCATAGTTTTGATAGCCCAGAATGCTTTATGTTCAATCTCCAGGGGGAGATGACATGCCTTACCGTAAACCAACCTGTAAGGGGACATATTCAAATTTGTTTTGTAGGCGGTCCTATATGCCTATAAAGCATCTGTTAAACGAATAGACCAATCTCTCCGATTAACATTGACAGTTTTCTGGAGAATTCTCTTGATCTCTCTGTTGGCTAATTCAGCTTGTCCATTTGTCTGTGGGTGATATGCCAAAGCAACGCGGTGGTTCACTCCATAACGCCGCATCAATTTCTCGAACGGTTTGTTACAGAAGTGAGTCCTTTGATCACTTATAATCACATTTGGCGTGCCAAACCTATAAAGAATATTATGTTTAAGGAATGTTATGACCGTGAAGTGATCATTATTTCTAGTGGGAATGGCTTCAACCTATTTAGATACATATTCGACAGCTAGTAGAATGTATTGATGCCCAAAAGACGGTGGAAATGGCCCCATAAAATCTATACCCCAATAGTCAAAAATTTCAACTAACATGATATTAGTTAGAGGCATCATGTTCCTTCTTGAATTGGCACCTAACATCTGACAACGAGCGCACATTCTACAGTGGTTCTTCACATCTTTAAAAAGAGTAGGCCAGTAGAAACCACATTGTAGAATTTTATGAGCTGTCTTCCGAAAAGAAAAGTGGCCCCCGCATGCTGTTTCATGACAAGCATACATGATGGATTTAGCTTCATTTTCTAGGACACATCTTCGAAATATTTGATCAGGATAGTACTTATACAAGTACAGATCATAAAAATAGAAATTCTTTACCAAGGTAAAGAATCGATTTCGCTCTTGACGAGGCCAATCCGGAACCTTTCCTGAGGCAAGATAATTTACGATATCCACATATCATGGCAAACTACGAACAACCATCAACTGTTCATCTGGGAAACTTTCCTTAATAGGTAAATTGTCTGTGTCTATAACTTCACTAGTGAGCCTAGATAGGTGATCAGCTACACATTTTCTACTCCTTTCTTATCTTTGATAATCAAGTCAAATTCTTGGAGTAGTAGGATCCACCTAATCAGTCTTGTTTTCGCATCTTTTTTCATAAGAAGATACTTAATTACTGAGTGATCAGTAAAGCAGACAATTGGTGATCCAACCAAATAGGAACGGAACTTATCTAAAGCAAATACAATTGCTAGCAACTCTTTCTCAGTCATAGAGTAGTTCAACTGAGCATTATTTAAAGTCCGGCTAGCATAGTAAATGACATGGGGCTTCTTGTCCTTTCTCTGTCCTAGGACAGCTCCAATGGCATAATCACTAGCATCACACTTAAGCTCAAATGGTAGGCTCCAATTAGGTGGTTGCACAATGGGTGCAGTTGTGAGCATTTCCTTGAGCTTGTCAAAAGCTTCTTGACACGCTGAAGTCCATTCAAATGGTGCATCCTTGGTAAGCAAGTTACATAGGGGTCGAGATATGGCACTGAAACCTTTGATAAACCTCCTATAAAAATCAGCATGGCCTAGAAATGATCGAACCTCTTTGACAGTCTTGGGAACTGGCAAATTAGCAATGAGGTCGATTTTAACCTTGTCTACTTGAATTCCTTCAGCTGAGACAATATGACCTAAAACAATTCCTTGGGTAACCATGAAATGGCATTTTTCCCAATTCAGAACAAGATTATTGTCTTTGCAATGAATCAAGACTTTCTCCAGATTCTGGAGACAATCTTTAAAAAAATCACCAAAAAGGGAGAAATCATCCATGAAAACATAGAGAAACTTTTCCACCATGTCACTAAAGATACTCACCTTTGAAAGGTTGCTGGTGCATTGCACAAGCCAAAGGGCATTCTCTTGTAAGCAAAAGTACCAAAAGGACAAGTGAAAGTGGTTTTCTCCTGATCTTCGGGAGCGATCTCGATCTGATTTTAACCACTGTAACCATCTAGAAAGTAGTAGAAAGAATGACCAGCTACCCTTTCCAAAGTCTGATCAAGAAATGGGAGTGGAAAATGATATTTCCTGGTTATAGAGTTAAGCTTGCGATAATCAATACACATGCACCATCCAGTGGTAACACGTGTAGGAATTAACTCTCCTTCAGCATTAGGAACAACAGTTATGCCAGATTTTTTAGGCACAACTTGAGTATGACTTACCCATTTGCTATAAGAGATAGGATAAATAATTCCAACATCTAAAAGTTTAAGAACTTCTCTGCGAACTACTTCTTTCATGTTGAGATTTAACCTCTTCTGCATCTGTCGAGAGGGTTTAGCATATTCTTCAAGGTATATCTTATGAGTACAGATATCAAGACAAATACCTTTTAGATCAGCTATGGTCCATCCTAATGCATCTTTATGTAACTTAAGAACTTTTAAGAGTTTAGACTCTTGAGTGGAATTCAACTTGCTTGAGACTATGACAGGATAAGTCTCGGATTCTCCTAAAAAGGCATACTTTAGCTCCTGGGGTAGGGGCTTAAGTTTCAATTTTGGAGCTTCGAACGCAGAGGGTATAACTAAAGAATTACTCGGGGGGAGTTCTTCAAAACGTTCAGTCCACATAACCTGCTCTGTCTCGAATATTTCAGCATCTTCGCTAGAATTGAGATCGAAAACTGCTTCACTTATCTCCTACTCAATAGGAGAATAAGCTTCAAAATCAGAAAAAGAATGAGTCAAGCTTGACTCAACTGGGTCCTCATATTGCAACAAACCAAAGTATTCCTCAACAACAGTATCCAAGTAACTCACTTCTCGAATATCTTCTTCTTCAAAATCTGGCTGTCTAGGAATTGAAAAGATTTTAACATCGAGAGTCATGTTTCCGAACGAAAGCTTCATAACACCATTCCTAACATGGATAATAGCATTAATAGTAGCAATAAAAGGTCTTCCTAAAATGATGGGAATCTGGGTACCAATATTAGCCATAGGTTGAGTATCTAGAACAACAAAGTCAACTGGATAGACAAAGTTATCAACCTTAACCAAAATATCTCCAACTACTCCTCGTGGGACTTTCACGGAACGATCAGCTAGTTACAAGGTAATTCTCGTGGGTTTCAACTCACCCAAACCTAACTACTGATAAACAGAATACGAGAGTAAGTTCACACTAGAACCAGGATCTAGGAGAGTATGTTCAATCTTTTGATCACTAATGTAACAAGAAATGGTAGGACAACCAGGATCCTTGTGCTTGGCTGGCAAATTGTGTTGAATGATCGAGCTCACCTGATTAACTAAAAATGCTTTTTTCTGAACAGAGACTCTCCTTTTTATGATGCACAAATCTTTAAGAAACTTAACATAAGAAGGAATTTTCTTGATCGCATCAAAAAGAGGAATGTTGATCTTCACTTGCTTAAAAAGATCAAGAATCTTAGAATTATGATTATCCTTAGCTGGCTTCTGCAACCTTTGAGGAAAAGGAACGAGAATGTGATGAATTGAAGTTTTTTTTTTTTCAGGAACATCATTCACATTATCGGCTTATGCTTCGGCTTCCTTAGTTATCTCAGCTTCTCTCAAAGCTTCAGTAGAAGTGTACCGTTCAATTTTAACTTCTTCATCTTCTACCTCCATCCCTCTTATTTGAACATATTCAGGTGGAGGTGGCTCTATTTGATTGTCAATAACTCTAACACTCCTCAAAGTAGTGATAGCTTTGACCTGGTCATGATATTGTTTAATGCCTGAAGAAGAAGAATTCTCATTGCCCTTAGGGTTTGGCTGGGGTTGAGCTGGAAAAGCTGCTTTCCCTTTTGGATCATTCTGACTAGCAATCTTCTCCATAGAAACTTTTATCTGGTTCATCGTCTGCAGCATCTGCTGAAACATGCCTTGCAAATTCTCCTCAGTGATTTTCCTATGCGGTGAAATATAAGAATTAGGACTCGAACCTTGAGGTTGTTGATACTGCTGAGGTTGAGATTGAAAATTAACTAGAGGTTGAGATTGCTGATAGAACGGTTGAAGTGGTGGCGGTGGTTGGAAATTAGACTGGGACTGCTGAAATGGTTGAGAAGGTTTCATGGGGTTCCTTTTATAGTTGTTACCAGACCAACTGAGGTTGGGATGGTTCCTCCAAGATGGGTTATATCGATCCCCATAAGAATTGGATTTGCCAATTGCCATGACATCATCAACATCAGTGTTCAACACTTCTCTAAGAGTTGGGATGGTCGGACAGTCACTAGTGAGATGACCAAGTGTGTCGCAAATGCTACAAGCTTGCTCTAAAAATGGTTTGGAAGTTGGTTCTCCTCTATTTGATTCCAAAGATTCAAGTTTTCGGTAAATAGTAGCTAGCTTAGCGTTGATTTCATCGTTATCTTTCAGTTGGTACACACCAGCTGCTGCAACCTTTGCTCTAGCTGTACCTGCTTAATACTCGGTTCTCATTCCTTAGAAACTTCAAAAAGCCATTCAAGATATCCTTCAGCATCTGTAAGACTCTTTCCTAAGAATTGCCCATTGCACACTGGTTCAACAAACTGACGAGTGGAGGGAACTAGACCATCATAAAAGAAATTGATGATTCTCCACTTTTCATAACCATGATGAGGACAAGAATTAAGAAGATCTTTGAACCGCTCCCAACACTGGAAGTAGGTTTCATCATCCTTTTGGGAAAAGTTTTGAATTGCCTTCTTCAAGTTGGAAGTAAGATGTAAAGGAAAGAATTTATTGAGAAATTATTCTTGGAGTTCTTGCCATGAGTTGATGGATCTAGGACAAAGAGAGATAAACCAAGTCTTAGCTTTGTTCTTCAGGGAAAAAGGAAATAACTTCAACCTAATTGTATCTTCAGAACAGTTATGGTCACTGAAAGTGGCACACACATCCTCAAATTCTCGAACAGAAGGTAGGCTTGTTCACTTTCAAACCCATGATAAGTAGGTAGAAGTTGAATCATGCCATTGCGGAAATGAAAATTATTTGCATCATTTGGAAAATTAATGCAAGGAGTAGAATTTCTGTCAGGAAGTAGGAGTTCACGCAAAGTATGATTAGGATTTTGAACTGCTTGATTGACTCCATTATTAGCTGCTTGTGCTTCAGCGTCCTGATCGGCCATCTGGTGTTCAGCTGCCTATAGGATAGTACCGTTAGAAGAATTAGAAGAAAAAGAAAGTGGAAGTGAATTGGTGGAACTGGAAGACTCGAATGCTTCAGAAGATTCGTCGTCTGACTTGTACTTGTCAGGGATGACATGGTACTCGTACAGAGGATTACTTGAGATACGGTTATTTGGACCACGAAGCCAAGGTTTCATATACTAGGCTGAGACCTAATATAGAATCCTAGGAAGAAAAAGAAGAAAGAAAGAAAACTAGAATAAGATACTGACAACCCTCCTCGGCAACTGCGCCAAAATCTTTGCTTGACTACGCTCAGAAACGCGTAATTAATACACCCAAGTGCAGGCGGTCAAGTTATAAAATATAAACTTGGAAGTCCAGGGTCGAACCACAGGAAAGGATGATAATTCCATTATTCTAGCTAAACTTTCAACAGTGAGAAAGAAGAAAAGAAAAATAAAATAAAGAAAAGATAATAAATTTTTTTAGAATGGGAAAAAAATAGAATAAAAATTTAAATTTAAAACTTAAAAGAAAATAAATAAATAATTAAATAAAAATAACATAAATAAAAAAAATAAAGCATGGATAAAATAGGCAGTAACTAAAACAAGAATTAAATAAAATGGAGAAAGAGCGTTAGGGGTATCCATAGCTACGACATTACAGATAGTATGACCAACCTGATTCAAGATATGACCGTGGACCTGAGTTCCTTTAAACAATGAATTCCCTTAGCTTACCAATTATTAAATACTAAAGTTCATGAGCATATCATGAGAAGTGCATGACAAGACTCATATAAGCTGCACGTAATTTTAGTTTTCAATAAGGGAAATTATGATTTTTTTTACAAAAATTGATTTTCACTTAGTAATGCTAGTGCGTGACAAAAACAAACTAAATTTAATCAATTTTAGTAAATATCAAAATCTTAACTCATTCCTAAGTTTTGATTATGCGTATGCTTGACATACGTCGAAACCGTTCTTAAAAAGTCATTAAAAGCTAAAATTGGCACTATTTCGGTACCGATTCCGGAATGACACCAAAACAGCACTCGAAACTCCCAAATTACTTGGATAACTAACTCAGTTCAATAAGGGATAAGGACCGTCCTCTATTCAGACTCGTTAGAGGTTTAGTACAAAAATTCGAAATTTGAGGTTTTTCGGTTCTTTTGTCGAATAATCGAGAAATAATCTTAAAAATTCATGTTTTTAATGCATGAAAGGTTACTATATTTTTCAGATTTATTAATTGACTTATAACAAATGAGAAATTCAAGCCACAATCACAATTGAATCATATACTCACATTAATCCGTCATACTTTCGCTGCAAACCACTAACTACTAAATTACGCTAGCATGTTGATGAAAATTAAGCAAAACACGATAAATTCAATCAAAAATTGACCCAACATATTTATGAAACTAATTGAATAAGCATGCAAAATTTCACAGCAATTGAAACTAAGGAACGATTAATAAATAAAAAATACGGTTTAAACAAATTTCGAAAAAATAGCACACTGGCAGTTACGAAAATTACCTACTGTCCTCAGGAAATCTCGGGATTTGGATCCCCAAAACAGTAAGGTTTTGTAGAAAATTTAATTGCGGTCATTTTGATAGGTGGATCATCAAAATCGGCCATGAAACGAGCAAGTTATGATTAAAATAAGAAAACACATATTTTTAGGGTTCTAGGCGGGATTTTACAAAAAAAAATCAAATAAAAATTATAAATTAAGCATGGATTTCAATCATCAATGACAATCAAACACATAGTTAACTAACAATCTAAGCATTAATGAGCATTAATTGAAATAAATTAAAAATAAAATTGAAAGAAAAGAAAAACTTACAGTTACGCAGTTATTGAAGAACTGTAATGGGACTCGCATAAACTCAAATTGAAATAGAATTATACGTTCTTCAATACAAGCCAAAAACTAAATGAAAATATATCTCTCTGATAGCAAGGAAATTTAGAATTATTGGAGATTGTCGACTTTTCTCTCTCTCCCAAGAAAACAAGAATGGCGACCTCCCCCTCTCCCAAGAAAACAAGAATGGCGACCTTTCCCTCTCCAAAAAATATCTTTGACCTAAAAAATAATACTCATCGACTCTTTTCAAAATTCAAAAATAAAATTAATTAATAAAATAAAATAAATAATAATAAAGATAATAATCCAAAAGCTATTTTTAGCTTTATCGTCTATCAAGTCGTTGGCTCGAGAGACTATGTCTTGCAACTTAATTTCTCGGGTCAGCTTAAAAATAATAATTAAAACTTGTTGGTCGCGAAATTTGAACACTAGACTAAGCATGAGTAGAGAGCTGGTCACTTGCCATTAAGGCTAAGGACCCCATTCGATAAATATTTGCATCATAAATTTAGGTATTCTTTTGCACTCAAACTCAATCCACTGGTGCACTGATTGTATTTTTGCCATAACTTTGTACTCCAAACTTCGATTAATGCAAGGTTTTCTCCTACACGTAGATAACTCAGAGCTCTACAATTTCTATTTCTGGAGTTTTTTTTAAATTCTGCACGGATAAATACCAGAATTGGCTAGAACATCAGCATTGCACGCGGTGAAGCTCTTCTTCATTTAAAGATTTCTCGGTTTGATTCAAATGACTCTTCTTTGCTTGGGACTGCTCTATTGGCTTCTCTTAGTCTTTTCCATCAACTTCCTTCATGCTTGAGCTTGTAATTTGCTTTCGGTTCACTTCTTGAACTCGATTCAACTCCGAATTTGACCGGTAATGACTAACTTTGGGGGAATTTGCTTCTAGATTCGTTCTTGTTCATTTTTAACCTGTAAAAAGGTTATAATGCACTAGAAACAAACATACTCTCCTATTTAATGATTATACCTTAATTCTTAACAATTTAGGATAATTAAAATCAAATTCATGCATATTGAGCCACCTAAATACATATAAAAATGCAATATTTTGGCTTAATCAGCATGCTTAAATCAACATATGAACCTAATCTTGCTAGTAAGGCCAAATATCCCATGACAAACTACGTGTCTTACGATAGGTTGTCTGAATCTAATAAGTCATTTGTAAATCAGTTATCCTATGTATCTATTCCTAACAACGTGTAGAAAGTCTTAGGTGATCCAAAATGGAAAGCATCAATGGACGAGGAGATAAAATCCCTAAAGAAGAATGGGACTTGGGATATAGTTGAATTGCTAGTAGTAAAAAAACGTGTTGCCTGCAAATGGATTATACAGTGAAATATAAGGAGACAGAACCATCGAAAGATTTAAAGCAAGACTTGTAGTGAAAGGCTACACCCAAACACATGGGATCGATTATTTGAAAACATTTGCACTAGTGGCAAAAATTAACACTGTTCGTGTATTACTTTCTTTAGTGACAAATATGAATTGGCCATTGCAAAAATTCAAAGTAAAGAATGCATTCCTGCATGGGGATTTAGAAGATGAGGTATACATAGAGTTCCCACCAGGTTACAATGTTCCTGCAGAGCACATAAACAAAGTATGCAAATTGAGAAAGTCTTTGTATGGTTTAAAATAGTCTCCGAGAAGGTTTGGGAGATTCGCCAGATCAATGAGGAAGTTTGGTTACAAACAGAGCAATTATAATAATACATTATTCTTGAATAGGTGCAATGGAAAAATCACAGCACTTATTGTTTATGTTGATGACATGGTTGTCACCGGGGATGATTCACATAAATAAGAAGCATTGAAGAAATATCTATCTCGAGAGTTCGAGATGAAAGATCTTGGCAAGTTAAAGTATTCTTTAGGAATTAAGGTGTCTCGATCTTCAAAGGGCATATTTCTTTCTCAGAGAAAGTATGCACTGGATCTACTAAGCAAAACTGGAATGTCTGCTTGTCAGCCGTCAAACACTCCCATGGATGAATGATTGAAATTGAAAATTGAAGCTGACCAAGTGCCTATTGATAAAGGGAGTTATCAGAGATTAGTAGGAAGGCTAATATACTTAGCACATACTAGGCCCCATATTTCTTATGCATTGAATACATTTAGTCAATTCATGGATTGTAACAACCCGCCTAATTAAGCAGGTGTTAACGGATGCTGTGTCTAATTAACAGCAGATAGACAAAAAGACATAACTAATAAATTGAACAAAGTAGAGAAATCTAATAAAAATTCGGATGAAGTATACGTAAATACTAAGAAATCCATCATGTATAATAAACAACGCGAAAATATACAATACTTCTCAAATCCATTACAATCCAAATTCGATAAATACAACTTGTACATCCATAGATAGTACAACTACTCAAACTTAATTAATTAGAAGTTACAACTACTAATTCCATAGGGGCATCAGAGAAGACTCTAAAATGAACTTGGACCTGCTCGACGACCTCTACCCAAGACACGATGTGTACCTGAAAAGAAAATGAGGGAGTGAGCCACAAGTGGCCCAGTGGGAACTATAGGGAAAGGGAAAATGCCATGCATGATCATCCCACAATATGAGAGAGTTCACAATTTTTAATTATTGACAAAATTCCTGATTTATACCAATTTATAGAAAAAAAACTATTCATATAGCATCAATATAATCTTATTAATTAACAATACGTATCTCACACGATAGCTGTATAAACATCAATCCACTTCCTCCTCCTCCTCGACCTAATACCGGTACTAGACGGAATAAGATACTCACAAACGCACCCCACCTTTCCGTGGGTCTGTGCACTGGTAACCAGATTTTTGGCACCCCATCTTTACCATGGGTCTGTGCAATAATCAAATACAAGCATTTCTATACCGGTGCTTATCCGGTTCCAACAATCTCAATATCATCAACAAACCAATTGGTAGTAGTTGTACTCAGGGCAATATTTATAATGTCAACATTTTAATTCATGTGTTATAAAATTTTAAGAGCAATAAGAATAGTCTTTGTTGCTTTAACACTAAATAATTTTGTAGAATATCACTTTTCTTTTATATAACCCATTATTATACTGAACATGGCCAACAATAAAACCATCAATAATAATAAACATAATCCAAAATCTCATATTTCTCCATGAATCACGCTTATACTAACCAAATTTCTTAATTCCAAACATTTAGTGAAGACTAGTAAGAGAAGTAATACTAGACTGGCTAGTAATACCATAAAACACCTCATGTATATTTAACCAAAAGTTTAAATATGATTTTAAAGTTATGTATACTCAGGGAATAAGGTAATTTGTGCAAAAATCCCAATTATTAGACATACATGTGGTGTATCAAGCCATTTCGGTACCAAAATCCCAAAGTAACACTTTTATAGCAACATGCATTATGATCATCCTTTTTATTCATCAACTACAGCACATATGATACTCATCTATAGGCTCAGATCTTATTTAACAAGTTTAAGCCACAAACATGCAAGGAAAAATACGATTTTGGTACCAAAAGTGTAGTATTACTACTCAATCAACAATTTAAATCAAGGAATTGAAGACAAAAGGGGAAGTTCCCACCTATTGAGGGTTAATCCCTCGAAGATATTCAGTCGAATCGAGCCAAAGGAGTACCGTATCCAAAAACCCCCAATTTTCGCAACTTAGAGCCCTAAAATGGTGATTGGTGTGGGGAAGAAGATGAAATGGATTTATGAGTGTTTTGGGTGTGTTTATGAGCCATAATAAACATCTCTCAATCACCCTCACATCTCTCTCAAATCACGTAGAAGAAGGAAAAGAAACGGAAGAGAGAGAAGGAGAAGAAGAGAAGTGACGAAGAATGCAGGAAATGGAGGAAAAATGGGTATTAATCCCGCTGGTCTACTGTTCACTGTTCATGCTACTGTTCACGCGCATGGGACCTGCAGCGCTGAACTTTGGACGGCCATATCTTTTCGCTCGGATGTCCGACTGAGGTGATCTTTATATCAACGGAAAGCTAATTCAAGCTTCTACAACTTTACAAGAGTAAGTTTCTCCAAATTCGTGATAGATTAATACCAGAATTTGGTCGAAGACAGTGCTCTGCCAGAATTCAGCATTATCTGATTTTTGCTAATGGGCTTACTTCGCACTCTGTTTTGACCATCGAAGAGCGTGAAATAGCTTTCGGTCAAAACACAAAAGTTGTAGACTAATATAAGATGAAACTAATAGAGTTTACGGAGTGGAATTTGGATAATTAATGAAGAAGTTATGAGTCTCCAAAGTCGACTAAAATCCAACCGACGAGTAGAAATTCCGTGTTCGAAAAATGCCTCCGAAGTGCTCGTTTCAATTCCGATAGTGACGAAACTTTCCAGAATATTCCTAATAGATATTCATGACATGTTGGAAAAAACAGAACTGAATTCGGAGGTCTAAAAGTTCGTGAACCACAAACAAGATTTGTAGGAATCGTTAAGGATATAATTCAATTATACTAAATACTCAAAAATGCCTAAATGAAGTCCGAATTTAATGAAACTTTATTGGAATGTTTAATAACTATAATGTGACGTGTCAAAAAAGACTAAACTCAATTTGGACCTTCCTAGGTCAATGAACCGAATATAAGAAAAGTAGGAAAATTGAATATTCAAGAATATGCCAAATTTTACAAGAACGCACCAAATTGCTCAAACTAGTTCCAAATTAAATCAAACTTTCCATATTTTTATCCATAACACCAAAGTGACATGTTGGAACATTCGGACTTGTCTAAGTGCACGAATGAATCGGACCAATAGCTAACTAAATTAAGGAAAATACACCTATCGAAACATAGGGTGTTACATGCATAATCCTAGAGAGAAGCATATGTAGGCTGTGATAAATATTCTTAGTTATCCAAAGGCTGTGCTTGGAAAATGGATTTTGTTTACAAAGAATAGTGATTTCTTGAAAGTTGAAGTGTACATTGATGCTAATTGGGCCAGAAATATAGGTGATTAACGATCTGCATCAGGATATTTCACATTCATTGGTGGAAATCTCGTCACCTGACAAAGCAAAAAACAAAATGTCATTTCTTGTTCAAGCGTCGAAGCAAAATATCGAGAAATGGCAGTGGGAGTCCAACAATTATTGTGGCTGGAGTTACTATTGACTGATATAGGTTATTCGTCGAGAGAACCATTGTGTTATACTGTGATAACAAGGTAGCGTGCGATATTACTCAAAATCCAGTTCAACATGATAGAACAATGCATGTGGAAGTTGATAAGTTCTTTATTAAAGATAAATTAAAGAAGAATATAGTTGCAATGCCTCATATATGCTCGGAAGATTAGTTGGCCGATGTACTCACTAAGGTTGTTTCCAACAAGATAATTTTCAAATTGATCAGTAAGTTGGGCATGCTTGATATTTATGCACCAACTTTAGGGGGAGTGTTAGAATATATTATTTAGTTTTCTTATTCTATTAGGTTTCTCGTTTGTGTATTTAACCTTATAAATAGGGATCTTCTTGAATAATCAAATTAATAAAATTATTCTCTTTTATTCTTAAGACTAAATACAAAATTCAACTCTCTCTCCAAGCATAAAATATCCAATTGCTTTATCACCATTCACTCACATACCCCAATTTCATTTTTCTCTCTATGTATATATACACATACCTAACTTCCGTATACATTCATACATACATACATACATACATACATACAAACTTTTTCATGGGAAAGTCATTGATGCCTTGGCTAATTTTCATGGAGTTGTTATGAGTATGAAGACCATTGGCTTTATTGGATGGCTTGTACGATTGTAAAGAGCCGAGGTTGAGGTGTGTTGATGTTAAAGTGGATTCTTCTATCTTAGCTCAAATTATTCTTAAAGTGATCACTCATTCTTTGGTCATTTGGTATGAAATAATAATTATATTATTCAATCTGCTTTAGCACATCGAATACGGAAATGGAGCTACTGATTTCTTGGCAAATTTAGGTTGTAAAGCTAAATGAAGTTATGTTTTTCTTTGGGGTGTTGTCGCCCTAATCCCTAATCCTTAATCCCCTATAGTTTGAGTAGAATTTGTGAGGATTGACCAATAGGGTTGGTATGCCAAACATTCTTTGTAAAAAGGTTCTAATTTTCTTTGTAATATTAACAAAGCTAACAGGATTCCCCTTGACTTAGAAAAACAAATCCTAGAATAAAAGACTGAAAGAGAAAGAGTACATATCTCCAGATATAACATATAGATTAATTAATCGATTGAGTACATAAATCACTCCAAATTATGTGTATATAGAAAGAGAAAATTAAATTTGGGTATTTGTCTATACAAAAATTAGAGCTGTGTATTCGGGAATTAGGCGTGTATGGGTATGTAAGTGGAGATGAAGTAATTGAGTATTTTGTTTTCAGAGAGAAAGTCGTTGACTTTTTCATGTAGAGAGAGATAAATGAAATAAGAGTTATGGTAACAATAACAAAGTTGAGAAACTTTTCCTTTGAAGTTAGAGTTGCCCCAGGGCAAATCGGTCATATTGCACAAAAATTTATGGAAAGCAAATTATGTTAAACGATAAGGGTAACTAAAACGATTATTAAATTGGGGGTTATTCAAATTATGGGTATTATTCAAGGGGCAAACTAAAAAGACTGTACATCAATTTGGTGAAAGATATATTTGCTAGAGAAATATATGGTTGAAGTATATAAGTTTCTTCTAAAAATAATGATTCGGTTTAGATATAGTCTTTGAATGTTGTATATATATTTCATATATACAATTTATTTAGAGATAATGGGTTATAAGGGCGCACTCCGTAATGTTTTATAACTCAAAGGACGGATTCATGTTTAATAAAGGGAAGTAGTACTAATTTCATAATTGGTTTTATAATAAGGACACTTTTCATAATATTAATTTATTTTAAAGAAAATGATAAATGTTGATGGACAAAAATACCCTGCTATGTTATTTATTCTAATTATACAAAAGACATATTATTCTCTCTTACATACACAGTTTAGAGAGAGAAAATAGAGAACAAGGGAAAAGAGAAGTTGTCTCACCAATAATCTCACCTCTTCCACCACCACCACCTGACTCTCCGATCATATCAGCTAGAGGAGCCAGCGCTGTTCTCATCATCTTCATCATCTTCTTCCTTTCTGGATATGCAATCGTAAAACATATATAACTTTTGATTGAACCGTTGAATTTCGCTGATTTTTGGATATGTTGTTCAGAAGACAAAGTTATAAAAATTGTACGAAAAATTAAGACAATCAGAGGTTGTTTTGTTATCGAAATCGACCAATTTCGACAACCTAACAGGATTTGAAAAAAAAATATGATCGTAACTCTATTTTTTTATTTTTTTTACAAACCGTACGTCGATCCATATATATATACATATAAATAAATTAAGTAGATGTTGATTTCATTAATTTTGGTGTTCTCTGTTTTGTAATGGTGCTAAAATCATTTTAACACCTTCTGGTTTATTGTCCAAGTGGTGCTACCTTGTGGTTGTTGTTCAGAAGGTGCTAAATGCATTTAGCACTTTTTGGTTACTATCCAGGGGGTGCCAAATACAATTAGCACCTTCTGGTTGTGGTGCTATATGCATTTAGCACCTTCTGGTTGCTGTCGAGGGGGTGCTAAATGCATTTAGCACCTTTTGGTTGATGTTAATGTCATAATGAGACGATATTATAAGGAAGGGGTATTAGTATCTTTTTTGTACAGTGTCCTTAATTTAAATGGCTAATTTTTAAGTGTCCTTTATAATTATATTATTATTAGAATAAGCCCTTATACCTAATTGCCTCATTTATTTATAGATATTATTAACAATATTAGTTATGTTGTTATATAACGTGGTTAAGACAAGGAATGAAGCCAAAACTTAAGTAATACACAAAATATGAGGTCCCAACTAAAATTCCAAATTAAAAATAAATTTAACAGTTAAAAGCATATAACACCCCTCAAGTTTGGACCGAGTTGCATTTTTGTCCATGGAGTTTCATTTTGCTCTCATAAAAACAGAAAGTAATAGCTGTGTTGCACTTTTGCCCAACATCACCATTTCCGTCCAAAATCTTAACGGAATAGCTCACACATGGACGTGATGGGTAAAATGGGTATTCTCTCCCTAAATGCACTTTACTCTTTCCCCATTATAATTTTGCCCTAATTGCCCTAATTTTTCCCTAAAAATTTTGCCAATTAAACACTCCTTTACTCAAACAAATTGTTACAATAGTAACTAGTAGATCATATACCTCTTAATGTGAGCTACCCATAAATCGTTGAAGAGAAGCTTCTCCTTTGCAGTCTTAACCAATTTCTTCCCCTTGGGAATTGGCAACTCAACTTTCTTCCCCAATTTCTTCGCATCGTAAAACCCACAAATCCAATCCCCTTTAGGCACGGTCTTAAGTGGCGGTTTTAAACATTTGAGATGAAACCCACCAAAACAATCATCACACCCAATTTCATCCCTTTTCTGGATCCTCATCATTAGAACTAGCATCCTCTCTCCTCTTCATATAAACATCGTCCCCCACCGAAAATTCACCCGATCGTAAGACACGTTCTTATAGTACACTTTCCTCTTGGGTAATTTTGCATTTCTCAAAACCTTAGCCTTAGTATTCGGCGTATCCAAATTGAGTTCTTTACATTTCCTCTTTTTCTTTGCCTCAGATCGATCAAGTGACAACAGGGATAACGAAACCTCAACCGGATCGATACTAATTCTACGCTTTAATGTTAGGGAATTTTTGGCGGATTTAGGGGTTTGCAGGTTAATTGATTGTTTGGGGGTTTTGTGATTGAAGTCCAACGATGTTTGATTGACCAGCGGGGATACCTAAACCTCAACCGAATCTATCCTTCTCTCTCTACTTATGTGCTTTGGTTATCAATTGGGGCAAAATTAGAATGGGGAAAGAGTAAAGTGCATTTAGGGAGAGAATATCAATTTTACCCATCATGTGGTCTGCGTGTGAGCTATTCCGTTAAGATTTTGAACGGAAATGGTGAAGTTGGGCAAAAGTGCAACACGGCTATTACTTTGTGTCTTTATGAGAGCAAAATGAAATTTCATGGATAGAAGTGCAACTCAGTGTAAACTTGAGGGGTGTTATATACTTTTAACTCTAAATTTAATTTGATATTTCTAGTTATGCTTTCATTCCAAAACGGCAAAACAATTACAATTCGCCTACCCTAATTCATCTCTTTATGTTTTGAATGTCTTTCACAATAACATTGTTATTTATGTATTTGTTTTGTGACCGCATATTTTGCCTAGATTTTAGAGTTTAGTATTCCAATTTCCAACGCATTTTAAGATAAGGGCTTGTTTATCAATTATGTTTTAAAATAAGGGCTTTGAATGAGTGCAAACTTTACTTTGCACTAAAATTTGTTGAGCGCAAACTTTACTTTGCACAAAATTATGTTTTGTGCAAAGTTAACTTTGCACTAAACACTTATTTATAATAATATGCTAAAAAATATGAAATGCAAACTTCATTTTGCATGATTTCATAAAAAAATACAATTTAAAAATTTACTGCAAAGTTAACTTTGCAATCCTTTTAGAATTTGGTCAAATATAGGTCCTTGATTTAAAAAAAATATTATTTTCGGATTCTTTTGCAGAAAAATTTTTCATACAAGCGCTATTTTTCAATTTCCCAGCAAAGCAATTATAATTCTCTTACCCTAATTCATCTCTTTTTGTTTTCAATTGAATGTGTTTCATAATAACATTGTTATTTATGTATTTGTTTTGTCACCGCATATTCTGCCCAAATTTTAGAGTTTAGTATTCCAATTTCCAACGTCATGCATTAAGAATATAATTCCCTTTTCAAAACATTATAAACATTTACTCTTAATTACTAATGATGTCAAAATTAGTAACAAATTTTATTTTAATATACATATAGAGTTAGGTTATAAGAGGGATTCTTTCATTTTAACAAAAAAAAAGATGACTCTTTGGAGGGGTAAATGGATAAAAAAAATTTATGAAAATTTGGAGAGACGATCTATATAGTGAGTAAATCACGTTTACCAAATTTTATGAAAAAAATATCCAACCTAGAAGTCAGTGTTTTGAAAAATTGATAAATATGTACATTTTCGGCCACACTACACCAAAACTCGTTAACTGGCACGGCTATACTCCGTGCCTGACCGCCTTTGGCACGGTTCCTAGCCGTGCCAAATACGGCAGTACCAATTTATTTGAGACGGCTTCATACCGTGCTTAATTCGTACATTTTTTGGTCAAAGGGTACCAATTTCACGAAATTTGATACCAATATAGCACGGATACCTACCGTGCCAATGTTATGACACGTGTCATTTCGATAATTTTCCACGTGTCATCATGCCAATGATATAATGATATCATTGGTGGCACGGCATAAGCACCCTTTTGAAATGGTTTTGGCACTGCATAGCCACGTTTTTGGAACGGTTTTGGCACTGCGTAAGCACCTTTTTGGCACAGATATAGAACGGCCAAAAATATATACAAGAATTAAATTAGAACGATTTTGGCATGGTTCTTAGCAGTGCCAAAATGGCCAGTATTGTGCTGCTGCTACTTGTTTTTTTGGTTTCCATTTTTTCCCTATTGTATTTGATTTTCATTTTTCCCCGTGTTACAGAGCATTCAAACATCCAGCAAAAAACTATAAAAAGTACATTTGCATCACAACAAATACAACCACACCAAATTAAACTAATAAAAATCATCATAACTAAGTAAGCAAAAATATTATATTAACTTCACAAAACAAAGTCATTTGAGGAGATTATGTCTTCCTAAATTACAAGTTTGTACTACATTGCATAATATTAAAGTTCACATTTGAGTACAAGCTAAGAACCAAAAAATCCAAACATTAGTTTAAGACAAGAAAATCTCCAAATGCTTTTCCACCATTAATTAGCAACCTCCCCTTGCTACTTAGTATATGCAAGTAGATATCCCAAAAAATATATATTAACACCCCCAAACTTTAGTTGAAGGCAAAAAGACCACCCTAAACTTTTAAGTACTCCAAGTTTCCACCATTAGTTAGCAATCATCCTTTGCTACTTTAATATATATACACCTATACAAGATAATATAATGAAAACAAAAAATATATATTAGAATGCTAAAACTACTTTATAGAAAACTAGAATTTTAATGAAAGTAATATTGAGATAAACTAAACTACACTAAATGTACATTAAATAAATATAAAGAAATCACAAGAGTTAAAAGTACTTACTAATGCGTCTAATCATCAATGCAAGGAAGAAAGTCATCGTGCCAATACATAATCCCACGAACACCTACATCTTCTAATGTGGTAGCACATCCTTGTTGTCCACCCCACAATGAATGGTTAGGCATTAGTATTTTATCAAGTACAACCTTAACCTCCCTAAGTTTCAATTTATGACCATGCACCTCGGTGACGGCCCCAATCTTCAATTTTCTACCACGCCCAACAATTTCACTCTTATAAGAAAGTATGTTGCAATTTATCTCATCATCTCCAACTTGAGATTGAGTTGTTAAGCGAGTAGGAGGGACACTTAAAGGATTGTCACATGTAGGAGTTTCGGTTGTATGTGAAGTTTCAAAGTTATGTGGAACACTCACAAATTTTCCACTTTTAAAGTCTTCAATAAATTGTGTGAATGTCGACTTCATTCTCTCCACTTCTTCCGTAAGGTTGTCCACTTTCTCCTCGCAACCATTGTCTTTCATGCTAACTTCGGCAAGCATTTCGCGTGCAAATGCTGAAGCCAACATGGCTTTTCTAGAAATATTAGAGCCAACACAACGTACTCTTCCTCTTGAATCTTTCCCAAATACTTCATAAATAGGACCACTATCCAAGGTTTCCTTCTCGCCCCTCTCTTGAAATACCTTCAAAAGTAACTTGATTTGATTCTGCAAATATAGAAAAAAAAATCATATTTATACTACATTTTAACAAGTTATATGTTAGAAAAATAAAATTAACATTTAAAGAAGAACGAACCGCAAATTTCTCATCATGTGGTGCGTACACCCCTTCTTTCGTCTTATGACTATCCAACCACAATTCTGCACGACTAGGTGGGCGCCCATGTGTTTCTTCCCATATCTCGGTTGTTCGGGCATATCCATGACGACCCGTATTATGGGTGGTCTTTTGCTCACAATTATCTTTGATATCCTTGTTCTGCTTTCTTAGTAATCGTTGGGCTTCCCGTATTCTCGTTATCACAAAATTTTTCCCAATCTTCACTTTTAATTAAATCTGGGACTTTTTCCTTCCACTTCATAACATCATTGCCCACAAAATTCTCTCTTCTTAGCCTTGATTTTAACTTCTTCCAAGCATCATTGGCTTTAGTCATAAAGATTTTTCTTTGAGAATCTTTCAGCTCCGGATATTCCGCCTACAAAATATTATGTATAATAAAGTATAAGTTTAATAATTAATAAAAAGTAAGCCTAATAAGTATAAATTTTACCTTATATTTAGTCCATAGCGCATCCTTATATCGTTCCGGGACAAGTGGCCATGCTTTGTAACATATAGGGATATGAGTCCTTGCAAGTTGTCCTAGCCTTGTAGCGGAATTGCCCTTGTCGCCTACTGGAAGGCCATTGTCATTGAATTTTAGGCTTTTCGCACTTTCACCCACAGCCGAAGAACCTGTGGTTGCCCTTGATCTAGATGTTGATTTTGGTGTTTCACCATCGGTTGGTGCCGTGTTTGAAGTATCACCAACATAAGACATAATTAGCTACTGCATATACACAACCATAACCTTTAAGACATATAATTTGCACGCTTATATGTAGTGTAACTTTTAATATCAATATAGAAAGTAACGAATAACAACCCAAACAACAATTAAACACAATAAAATAGTGCATAGATTCACTCTTACAATCTACCAAAAATAATGCGTTAAAAGTTAGCAAAATATAGCACAAATTCAATCTAAATAAAGCAACAAATATAATAAAAAGTCCTCCAAAATAGCAACCCAAAAAACAGTGAATAACAACCCTAAATGGAGAGTAAAACACACTGAAGTACTCTTTAAATTTACAGCAAAAACGAGCCTTAAAACAGTCCCTAAACTTAGTTAAAATTTCGCAACAATGGAGACTAAAATGTAGTAAAATATGTGCACTTTATACTAGTAAAATTTGAGAAGGGCATTTATTTTCTGTCATAAGACTTGGTATTATCATCATGAGACTTGGTATTCTAATTTTGTCTTCTAGCAATCATATTTCTTTCGGGTATTAAAGAGATTTATATCTCAATAGCTAAAGTTTGTAATTGGCAACGTCGAGAGTAGTATTAGTAAGATCTCTCACCTGTTTTGCATGGACGTGAGTGTTGGAGCGAGATATATAACTGCAATATCCTGCAAAGACAAAACTAGAACACAAAGAGAGTGATAAAAAAAAAGAATAAGTATAAAGACTGCTAGCTAGTATTAAATAATACTCTATATAAGAACACTAAACATGCGAAATAAGTTATTATTAAACCAATTTCAAAGTACCAAAAAAACTAGAAGAACAAAAGTAAGCTTCATATCCATTACCCATAAAAACTAATACGATACTTAATAAGGGATAACAAAAAAAATACAAATATTGCATACAAAAATAAACAAAAACTTGCACTAAACATTTGACATTGTTGCTAATTATCTTCGGTGTCTAGAAGCCTAATCAACTTCTGATTTTCTTCAAGGATGGAGGTATACATTGTGCGATCAATTTCAAATGAGTCTATTGCTTTGGTCAATCTCTTCGGAGTGTGTAAAACAATCGACCACCCGTCAAGCTTGATATATTTAAAATAAAACACTTGACTTGCTTGAGATGCAAGAATGAATGGCTCATCTTGGATCAATTTTTTACTCATCAACTTACTAAGATTTACCATCACCAATTTCGAGGTAAGATCAACTTTGCAAGCATTCTTTTCATCCACATCTACCCAATCGCAATAGAATATTGTATGCCCAAAAGTAGTGTAATCTAAATCAATAATATCTCTAATAACTCCATAAAAGGTTGTTAAAACCCCTTTTTTATTATAAGCCTTCATGGATACACCGCTACTTTTGGTACTAAGGTTTTCTTCATGTGCAAGAGTACAAAATGTATAACCATTGCATTGGAACTTGGTATAGCTTGTGACCTTATGAAGTGGGCCATCCGCATAAGGTAGTATGCCCATGTCATTCACTCTCGAGGCCTACAAGAAATAAACCAATATTTATACCTTATAATAGTAATAATATAAGTAAGATAGTCAAGTATATAATAAGATACTTGCCTCGTCTCTAAGCCAAGGGATGAAATCATCAACTCTATGCTTGGATTTATTCCCTTGTTGAAAACATATTGATGACTCAAATTTGCTGCATGTGATTAATTTTTATAGTAAGAAATGTAAAATTACAATAAGTTTTAAGTACATAAATGGTTCATAAATACATACTAACCTTTTCCTTTCATATACTCCCGGGTATTGGAATAACACCCATCTTCTTGCTTGCTCATAATGTACTTTACTTAGGATTAACGTCTTTCGTTTACTCAAAGGTCGTTGACCTATAGATTCGTCAAACTCATCATCAAGATATGCCTCAAGGTTCCGTTTGTGGGTTCCTTCACCTTTCTCCGATATATACTCCATAGCATATAACGAAGCTTCATGTAACAAATATGCATTGGCAATGCTTCCTTCAATGAATCTTTTGTTGCGGGACCACTTTTTGAATTTTTTCATTTCTCTTTCAAACAACCACATCGCCCGATATCTAGGAGGTCCAGCTGACAATGCTTCATCAGCCAAATGGTGCATGAGATGGATCATAATCACAAAAAATGAAGGTGGGAAGTATATTTCCAAAACACAAAGTGCTTCTACTAATGCTTTCTTCGCCTTCACTAAATGTTCCCTAAAAATAACTTTAGCACACAAAACGTTAAAGAATATGCTAATACGTTGTATAGCCTTATACAAGGGCTTATCATCGGGGAAGGAATGCATAAGCAAGACAGGGAGCAGGTGCTGCATAATAACATGATAGTCATGAGACTTCATATTGACAAATCCCGGGGGCTGAAGGCTCACATTATTGTTAAAATTTGATGAAAACCCAATCAGAACTTTCAATGATTTCAAAGACCGATAAAAAATCAGCTTTTCTTCCTTGGTGAGAGCAAATGGTGCTTGTGGCATTTTTCTTTTATCACTATCTTCAACATCTTGCATCCATAAATGTTTCTTTTTCTTCAAATTCAAATCTTTCTCTAACTCTTCTCTTGCTTTAATAGTATCCTTATTAGAAGACCCCTTCACCGACAAGATAGTGCCTAACAAAGTCATAATCTTTTATCCCAATACTAAATACTTTCTCTCGGTGACATTTTTCTCAATATGCATAACGCACTAACCATAAAAACTTAAATTCTAGCATTTTAATAAAATTAAAAATAATACAATTATAATTGAATAAAATAACAAATATACAACAAAAAAAAACAAATATTAAATATAATTTTAATAAAAATACAATGATATAAATTATTTACATTATTAATATACTCAAAAAAATAACAAATTTAAAAACATTACGATCTATTCACAAAATTATAAATTCAAATATTCAACATCAAAAAAAAATAAAAACAAAATCAAAAAAAAAAAAACAATCAAATTATAAAAAAAATTAAATAAACAGTGTCATGAATAAAATCAATAACTATTTTATAAAAAATATAACCCAATTAAAAATAAATATTTTACCCAAAAATATTATATAAAAAATAATTTATCTTTCATAAATTGTAAAAAATAAAAAAATATAAAAATAATAAAATACAATACTCCAAATCAAACATTAAATTTTATAAATATAAGATTTATAAAACATAACATACATAAAATGGACAATAAATATATTAAATAGATAATCTATAATAAAATAAAAAATATTATAAATTCATTTAAGAAAAAATATAAATCATAAATAATTTTAAAAAAATTATTATTTAAATAAATTGAGAATTAAAAATATAAATAAATAAAATAATAAATTTACAATAAAAACATATTCATAAAAACAATAATTTTTAAATAATAATACTTTACATGTGAGATCTTCTTTACCACCCTCCCACGGGTTTTTCACCTTTTTTAATATAATAATTATAAATCATATATAATATTTAATGAATCATCATGTTTTTATTTTTATTTATAAAATAAATTCTTCTTCAAATTTAATATATTCAGATTATTTTTATTAAATTTCTTATTAAATTATATTTACTACATCATTTATTTTTTTATTATACTCTTTATTATAAGAATTTCTTAAAAAATTTCCTTTATATTAATTATATTTTCCAGGGATTTTGTTTAAATTATATTAGTTTCATATTTTTATTTTTCATTATAAAATTAAAAGTTACTATATATTTATTATTTATTTTTCGCTTTATTATCTAACAAATTTATTCTATAATATTAACTTTTATTTTAATTTATTATACTTTTGATATTTTTCGTAAAAATAATTATTTATAAATTATTAATTTTCCAATTTTTTTTTTTAGACCTTTCCAAAACAAGATGATTTTTTTTTTCAATTTTTACATTTTTTTTCTTTTTTTCCCCCTCCCTTCCTTTAATTTTTTTCAAACTCTTTACTAGCCAAATTTTTAAAAATTTATAAAATGAGGTTCTTTTAATCCGATCAATGACCAACACAAGTTGTTCAACTTCATCACCAGTTAATTTACGGGGAGCAACACCCTCCTCCCATTTACCATTGAAGGTTTTCTTAGATGTATCATATCTATATCGGTGGTCTTGGGGGAGGAACATACGAGATTTTTGATAACAACATTTTGTTGACTTTGAGAGATACTCAGACGGTGTGTGTTCAGAGCAAATTGGACATGCATGATAACCTTGGGTTGTGCAACCAGATAACATCCCATAGGCAGGAAAGTCGTGAATACCCCACATCAACATGGCTTTTAAATTAAAATATTCATTTTTGTTTACATCCCAAGCTTCCACTCCAGACCATAACACCTTCAACTCATCAACCAATGGCTGAAGAAAAATATCAATACTATTAGTAGGAGACTTTGGCCCAGGTATTAAAATTGTTAACATCGAGAACTCACTCTGTATGCACAACGAAGGTGGAAGGTTTAGAGGTTGAATAATCACAGGCCAACAATAATACGTAACATTTAATTAATTAGCAAGCATTTAATTTCATCAAATTTCTTAATTTTATGATGGTAAGTAAGAAGATAAAAATGAAAGAAATTAATAACCATCAACTTTTCAAATATTCCTCACTTCTATTTACATAGAAATTTTCCTTTAATAAAGAAGTAGAGATTTCATAATGATCACTTCTATTTACTTGAAGTTTTCCTTTAATAAAAAAGTAGAGATTTGATGCGCTAATTCATGGAGTAAATCATCTTATTTTTGTTAGAAGTGCAAGTTTTGTTTTATGTATGTAAAAGAAATTATCTACCCTATGGACATTATTCTGTTGTCATTCAAATTATATTTTTTAATGAAAAAAAAATACCACCTTATTGATATCACCTTGGATCGTTAAAAATTGTAAATTGTACTAAAAGTAGGTGTTATGCAAACAATAATTTTTGTTTTTCCTTTTACATATTGGTATGATCCAATCATAAGTAGAGCGTACGGGTGATCCAAACAATAACATTTGGTGCTCTACGAGGGCAGTTTTATGAATTCATGAATTAACGGTATTCTATCTCCTACACAACTATACAATCAAAATTTTCTCACAATCAAAATTTTCTCTCTATATAATTCTCTCCACAATCAAAATTTTCTCCCTAAAATTCTCTACACGATCTCAATTTCTATACACAATTAGTTCGTCTTCTGTGTTCGTTATTCATTTTCTCTACATGGTCGCTTCATTCTTTGTCAAGATAGGGATATGATAGTTTGTACACTGATTTTGGCTTATTTAACGAGAAATATAGATAAGTATAAACTACTAATTAGGTAAGTTACAAACTAGGTTAACTAACAACTTTATTAGATGACTACCACAATAGTACTAATACAAATTTATCTTCTTTACTTGTTAAAATTAAATCGACAAATATTCCTCACTCTTTCTTCTGTGCTCTAACTTATAATAATTAGTTTTCTCCAATTTCTCAATTTCATAATTATAATTTAGAGTAATAACATAACTATAACAAGAAATAAAGATTGTATGTCCCATAGTAGAAAGAAAAATTATTACATTTAGTTATGCTTGACGGAAATTGGATTGGCAATAAATAGAAGTAGCAAAAATGCAACTTTCATTTCACAACAAAAATGTGACATTCATTTCACAACAACATGATTCATATAATGATCATTTCTTAACAATCCTTTAATATTTTGCTTAGAAGGCATAATTCTAGAGTGGGAGGCGGGACAAAATAGTGGATGCCTTAATGTAGTTTAATCATAGAATTGATAAAAATACGTACAAAAATAAATTTTATCATTCAAATCAAAGGCACCTAAAAGGGACCAATTTATGAAGGGCTCACCTGAGTCTACAATATTGTTATATATGTCAAAAGAATAAACAAGAAGGATATCATACTTAGAAATATCACAATATCAGTCTTAAAATGCCATAAAAATTATGAGAAATGCTATATAATCGAAAAATGTGTTAAAAGTTGTAAATTAAATGCAGTTCATCTCCACAAGTGCACTAGAATTTGGAATAACAAATGAGGAGTGATTTAGCTTTATTTTTATATTTCCTTTTAAGTTGTGGTTTTGAGAATTTTCTTTGTCCGCTACGTAACAATCTAATTTATATAGCTTATCAGAATGTTTAACGACAATAACAAAAAACCGTAATGATAACTAAAAGAAAAGAGATGATGGGAAAAAAATTTCTTATATGATCATATTTTAATACGAGAAGGAAACATTTTATTACCATAAATAATAGTAAGCAAAAAATTAGAATTAATTGCATGAGATTTGACATATGTACCTATATCAATATATATTACATCATATACATATATATATATATATATATATTGTAGATACAAATTGTTTCCTATCATGACTTATTTCCTAATTTACTAATTACATTTTTTAAATCTTGATTATATTCATCGGGTAACACAAAATGCTTTTATCAAATTTTGATTTTTTTTAAAAAAAAATTAGTTACAAAGTTTTAATTAAATTTTACCAGTTTCACTGCAAACTTGAAGTCACTGTAGATTTGTAAGAAAAACTTACTAAATTTAAAACTTGCAAAAAAAGAACAAAAGAGAAAACAATATGTGTCAATATTTAGGAGTTCACTGCAAGTTTTTTAAAAATGTTGTAGTGAATTTTGCAAATTTAACATCTAAAATATGAATTGTAGTGAAAATTACAAGTTTAATTGCCAAAAATATGTATATATAAAAAATAGTGTAGTCAATTGTTTTCTAATTTGTATTTCTATATATTTTAATTGTAACGTAAATTTTCAAGTATTTTTAAAAAGATTTGTTTATAGTATTCTAGTTAAGGCTATTTTTTTTAAGTGTGTAATAAATGTTATCTTATTGGATTCAAATTTTGAAAATTGAAAATAATACTAAATGGGCATTTGTGTCCATAACAATATAAATTTGGCAAAAGATGAGTTTTGATTGAAAATATTTGTATCATATTCTTCTTGTCTAAATCCATACCTACTAAAAATTATCACTGAATGATCCAAAAGAAAATGATGAATTTCTGTAACAATGCTTATTTTTAAATTTTAATTACAAGTATATATATAGAGAGAGAGAGTTATAGTTATTATAATTATGTTAGCATGAGATTTTTGAAAGCAAAGCCGAAGGACTTTTTGGCGAATGTGGAGCGAAGCTAAAGGCTTGAGGACTTTAATGTGCTCGGCAAAAATACCTAACTACAGCCGATCAAAAAGCCATATGTCATATAAATTAACTTTTGTGCACATTCTCAAAATATACAACTTATTAATATACTCTGTATGATTATCTGATTTACGGATCCGGTAAGAATATCAATTAATTTCTTTCAAAATCCACACCTTTTTTCTTGGCTTCATTGTTCACAATCTCATTTTCACAATATCTATATGCAAAAGTGGGATGATTGATACTTTCTACTAAACATATCAAATAAATTATATTTTTCTTACAATCATAATCTTCTTATGGCTCCCTCATTTCTTTAGAATTTCAGACTCCATTTGATAATAACATGGAAAAGAAAAACAAAAATAGTTGATTTTTATGATAAGTTGAAAAATAAATTTAGACATATGGTAATATGCTCTCCATCTCATGCTTATTTTTATGTGCATGACACATACCAATGATGTTTACTAACTCTATCAAAGTGTTTACAAAGATACAATGATAAACTCACTTCTAGGGTTAGAGAAATTTGATCAAAGGATAGGAAAATAAATTGCTCAAATCAAATAGACAAGTTTGTTTTGAAAATCAAAGAAAATAATGCTTAAGATCATCAAGTTCAAGAGTATAAACATTATTAGTTTTATATGCAACAAGTAATATACAATGACCACTAACATTTTTCACAATGCAACAGTCGGATTTAAATATAATTTCATTACCCTTATCACATAATTGACTAATGCTAAGAAAGTTTTGTTTCAAACCTTCTACTATAAGAACATTATCAATGCAAGTAGATTCCTTACTAACTTTACCTATATTGATGATTTTTTCTTTGGCGGTATCTCTAAAGGTGACGTTACCTCCTTATTTAGGAATGAGACTCAAGAAGTTTCTTTTGTCTACTATCATATGTTTTGAACATCTACTATCCAAGAACTATTTTGTTTTACTTGCTTTGAAACTCATGCAAACTTACACCATAACCTTGAGTAACTTCTCATTTGGTACCCAAAATGAGTTGGGTCCCTTTGGGTTAGTATACATGATGGTTCCTTTTGAAATTCAAGCAATTTTACTTTTAGCAAAACCTTTTTCTTTGTAATAACAAGATTGTACATTATGAGTATTTCTTCCACAATATAAGTAAAGATTAGTGGAGTCATGAGGTATGTAATTTTTGTAATCTTTTTGGTTATCAATTTGATTATAATCCAAACTAATTACTTTGTCAAAAACACACATTTACATACCTATAGTTTATTCAAGTTTTCCCTTCCATTGGTTAATTTGATTAAACTATTGGTCAAATCTTCTACTTTATCTTACAAATTTTTATTCTCTAGCACAAGTGAATTTGGAATGTCCTTTTCTTTCCCCTTTTTCAAAATTTTAATTTCATTTTTGAAATCAATGTTTTCTTTTTGAAGAATTTCACAATTGCTAGAAATGATGGAATTTTATTTGTTGAGATTTGCATACTTGTTTGAAAGTTCTTTAAATTTTCTATGGAACTTCTCAAATATTTCATAAAGCTCATCATAGTCATTATGTACACTCTCATTATCATAATTATCATAGTCACTAAAAAAGTTATAGTTAGATTCTATCTCATCATCCTTTGCCATGAGGTAAAGGTCATATGTCATTTATCTTTCATTATTTTTTGTGGATTTTTTTATTAAAAAATCACAAAGTAAGAAGACATTTCATCACTTGCCACAACTTATTTTCCAACTTCTTACACAAACTATGTATTTTTCTTATCATATTATTTAATGAACATACCCTTAATTACACTTTTATGATATAAAAAATGTAGTTACTAGACACTAATGAAGTTAAGAATAAATTGATTTGCGCATTTTCTTTTTCTTAAGAAAATTATTTCAGACCTTCGAAGTGTGCCTCTTCGAATTAGTAAACCCTTGAAGACCGGGCCTTTAACATCTAGTCACCTTGCTAGTTCATAGCCGAACAAGAACAAATGCAATCAAATTATTTTTGAGAAACAACAATGTGGTTTTGAGTTGTGTTGATCAAAGGTTGTTGTAATATTTTGTTCTTTGCCGCAACTATGATTTCACTTGTTCGTGTCAAGCCATCCAAAATGAATGGGACAAACATGTATAAGAATGGATATTGATAGACAAAACATATTTTTTAATAGCTGTGAATAGATATTTCGTCTAGACAAAAACAAATATATTCTTCAGATTTAATAACTAGACTTCATAACAAGACTATAGATAACCAAACAAATGCACCCTTAATTTGTTACAAAAACCAAAGACTTTTTGTTACATAAAGCAAAGACTAGTAGAATACATTATTTAATTTTACTTGTAATTTGTATTATTCTAATATTCCAAGAAAAGAATTATTCATATGTTTTTTTTTACCAAATCTATATAACCAATATATATAACCAATGTAACATGTACATCTATTAATAAATCAGGTCAGTCTTAATACGATACGACTCATTATGTTTATATTCCAACTGGTGGCTTAGATTTAATTTAAGCCTTTATGTTTTAATCTAACGGCTCACATATAACATTCATTTATCTTCCCAAATGATGGCTTAAATTTAATTTTAGCCTTTATGTTTTAATCCGATGGCTCATATTTATCTCTTAATTTATCTCATAACTAATTTTAGTGGTGATAAACTAAACAAGTATTTATCTCTTAATTAATTTGTAATAAACTTTAACTCTAGTTAAGTTTCCTTTCTTCTTTTAAAATCAAACATAAAATTCCTATGTACTATTGTATCTTTCCATCTGCACTTCATTTTTATTTCTCCTTATCTTTTAATTAATTTTGTTTTGTGTGATGCCTATGTAATAATGCTTTGTGGTAGCCCAAGTGCAGGCACGTCAAGTTGTAATATAATCTCGGAAGTCCGAGTATCGATCCACAGGGATAGTTGAAAAGGAATGAAATCGATTACAGATTTTACGGTTTTTTTTTGGTTTTGTCAAAAGGATAGGTTGTCAAACGACAAAAATGTAAATCAGGTGTAAAAGTTGATAAGAAAACACTAAGGTAAGTGGAGGTTAGCTATGATTTAAGAAACGGTGATAGCTAGCTCATACAAAGATTTTAACACAAGGTTTCTCAAGATATGGGAATTGTTGTGTATCTCTCTATAGCAAAGGGTGCGACGCTAGGCGACTCATTCCCGGATCGAAGCTATATCAAGAAAGAGACAAATAACATTCCACCAAAGACGAAGTTATCATTCCTACTTCTTGGCTACGGGTGTGAAGCAAAGAAACCTATTCCCGATGAAGCTAATCCGAGATAGGTATGACAAACTCATTGTAAAAAGATTTAACATAAAGCAAGTGTATGAAATCTCATGATTTAAAGAATGAAAATTAGAACGTGAATTCTAACAATAAAACGAAATGAAGTTTATAGGATAAACTTGTTAGCTTATCAATCATCATCTGAGGAAGACAATAGAGAGTCTAAGTATCACATAAAGTCTAAGAAGCACTCAAAATATCAACAAATGAACCAAAGATGAGCTAAACAAATTGATAAACCATCTATGGAGTTTTTAAGAACTCTTCATAATCTCTACAGAATAGGAAAAAGGATCCATAGATGAAGGAGAAGAATTACAAGCTTTGTAGAACCATATAACTATGTTGTATTATCCTTAACAAACAAGAAATAAATATACAAGGCATATGAAGTCTAATCTTTAAATGAAAACACCTAAAAAGCTTGTAAGATGAAAGATATGATGGAGAAAAGGATTCACAAATATTTATCAAACTTTAAACATGGATTAAGCCCTTAATCACCGAAATTTATATCGGGATTCACCTTCGTAACCTTAGTAAAAGACTACTCCATAATAGATGTAAAAAACAAATATTATAGATGAAGAAATCATTCTTACAATCAAGAACTTATGAGAGAAATGAAGAAAGGTTCCAAATTTTTGCTCCCTCTTCTCTCTAGAACTTGTGTGTATAAAACTAAGATAATTATGCCTCGCTTAATACCCTAGACTAGAAACTATCCAAACAAGTACAAAAATTAATTAAAAATATTAAGGAAAATATCTTTGAGACAAAATTACCCAAAAAAAGGCTAAAAGCAGAAGTTGGTGGCTGTCCCTGCTAGGCTATGATCGATCATGGGTTTGGATTTTCCAAACTTAGCGAGACAATATTAGAACATATGAACAAGGAACACAACAAAACACACCAAGCGAGACAATATTAGAACAAAACTCGCTAAGGCAGTAATCTCGAGATAAATGGATAATTCAATAAGGTTAGGATAATTAACGCATCAAACAGCTCTGTGAAAGAGCTTATGCTTGAAAATATTATGCGTTTATCAACTCCCCCCAACTTATCTCTTGTTAGTCCCTTAGCAAGACAAAAATATAAATAAACACAAAAGCATTATGCTATACAAAAAGTTGTTAACTTCTAGGTTCCCTCAGAAGACGAGTTACATCTCGTGGAGGTTTTCAGAAATGATACCTTCAAACATCAGAAGTTTGATCATAATGAACAATGAGAACGAAGATTTCAAGTTTCAATTTGCAAAGCAAAAGACATTACTGTCATTATCTCTAGAATGATGGACGCTTGAATGATCATCTAATTTTCCTATCTCCTTTAGAATGCAATCCCATATTCCCCCATGCTCACATACTCGAATTCGGATCAACCAATTCAATATAAATACAAAGAGTTATAATCATTCGAGAAGGAAGAGAGAACTTTTTCAAAAGCAAAAGCTCCAAAAAATTGTCGATTCTCAGCACTTTCTTTATGTTTTTCTTGAAATTTTTGCTAAATTAGTTCAGGGCGGTTTTCATCTTTATAGGGGCAGCTATCTCACTTGTATTTTTACAATATATTGCTCATTCATTGGAGCTTGAAGGAAGCTATTCACCCTTTCCCATATGGTATCCTTTACCCATCCATAATATTAGACAAAGAGACTTAAGATTTAGTCAAGTGAAGCTTTAAGACAATATTAGGATAAAAGTCATCCAAGTTTTCAAAGTGCTATGCTTTTGTCCTCTCATTGGAGGATTTTTTCGAAAGAGCTTCCATCATTTTTGGACAAAAAATTCTCTTCTTTTAATGAAAATAATTCTAAGTGTTATTACCAAATTAGAAACAACTAAAGTAATCTAGCATATGGAACAGGAAAATAAATCGGGATATGAGACTAAGTGAAGCAATGCAATTTTGATCATCATTCAAATTCCTATCCAAAATAAAAGAATTCATGCCAAAAGCTAATGAAATAGTAGCCTTCATTTGGTCACCAGATCAAATTCATTCATCAAATTTCAAACTTCACAAAAAAAATAAAAAAATTGCATACAACTCATGGAAATGCACAACAAGCAACCCAAAATAATCTAAACAATGAAATGCATACCCCCAACTTAAACAAAGCAGTGTCCTCAATGCAAAGAAAATATGTCTTGGAGTATTTATTTGGCTTTGCTTTCCATGAGACAAAAGAGTAGACAAAAAAAGCAAAAACTTATAAAAAAAAAAGGGGTTAGAATTAGCGTTAGCAAAAAGCATAATATTAAATCATTAAAACCAAGTTCTATAGTTAACATCGTGTCTAAATTCTAATACAACCCAAAAGAAAGAAAATAAAACTAAGCATAAATATAAATAAATAGAGTTTTCAGGAAGCAATAATCACAGGCCGGGAAGTGGGGTTGGAGCAAATCGATCATACAACGCCCCAAACTGCTGGCGTATGAACTCCTATTAAGCCGCCATCTGCCCTTGTACCCGGGCTGCTATATCAGCCTCCAACTGATCTTGACGCAACACCATAATCTTAACTCTCTCATTGATGCTAACGAACCTTGTTTGTATCATTTCATTCATCTGATCAAACTGCACTCGAATAAACTCCATGTTATCGTCCACCGGCCCTGAGCTTGCTCTTCAACGACGCCTCGAAGGACCCGAAAGATCATCTCCCGCTTTTTTTGCCCCCTCTTCTTCTTCACCAATCTGCGGTGGTGCAGCTGTAGAAGAACTCGGCCGGTTCCTTAACTGTCCGGTGGCTCGAGTTCGGGTGGACCTGTTAAGGGAAAATAGTCGATCCATCCCGGGTTTTGCTCGAAGGTTGTTCTTTTGGGGTAATGATCTAGAGCTGCAATGAAGACCAACCTCTTTATCATAGCGGTTCGATTCTTGAAGGCGTAGTTCCACCAATCGAACTCTTGGCGGTTCCGGAAACCACGGTGGCCGCCTCTCATGGCTTGAAGAACAACCGGCTTTGTTGGAGGCCGTCCTTGTTAGAGGGCTAGAGGATGCCATGAAAGAGTATTGTGGTGCTTTGGAGGAGAATGGGGAGAGGAATTTCGAGAATGGAGGGAGGTAGGGCTCGAAATTAGGAGAAGAGAGAGAAAGTGGGATTTTTAGGTGGGTTTGATGATTTGGGTGCAAAATTGGGAGATTTGATGTGTGATTTTAGGTGGGGAAGGATGTAATGATGTTTAGGGAGGATTTGGGAAGAATGGGGCTGAAGAGGCTAGGGTTTGGGGAGGATTTGGAAAGGGGGAAATAAAAAATGAAGGCTATTATTTTGCGATCCCCTGTTTTATTTCAACCCATGATTGATCATGGTGGATCATGATCGATCATGGTCTCCTCTACCTGGGACAAAATTTGCACCATGATAGATCATGCTCCTCTCTTCCAAAAATTTCTTTGCACGATGATCGATCATGGACCTCTCTATCAGTCCATTTTCAACATTGCTTATACTCAACCTCGAATGGCTCGAACATTCCCGAACACACCCAAAATTCTGATAAAAATTCTTAAAACTCTAAAAACACTAATGAAAAGATTATTTACAAAATTGACCCATGCTTGTTAGGCATAGGTCGGGTCTTCAAGAAGGGTGGACTCCTTTTGAGGTGGGAATTTCAAAAATGGCCAGAGGTGTTGTCTGTTCACTTTGAACACAAAGACGGTTTTGGGATACTCAACATTCACAACCCAAATGGGAATACATGTCTAACAATGTATGGGCCGGTCCAACGAGATTTTAGCTTTTTCCGGAAGAGATGCAAATGCGTGTCACAAACAAGATCTTTGTGCCCAAGTTTGAATTCTTTTCTCAAAATGGATTTATCATGAAAAATTTTAGCACGTTCCTTACTTATCTTCGCGTTATCATACGCATATCTTCTCAACTCCTTTATTTGCTCAATTTGCAACTTACGGTCAATGCTGGATTTTTCCAATTGGAAAATAACCATCTTAGTTGCGCAGTATGATTTGTGTTCCAACTCTACTGCCAAATGACATGGTTTTTCGTACACAATGCGATATGGAGACATATCTAGAATTGTTTTGTATGTAGTATGGTAAGCCCAAAGCGCATCGGTTAATCTTAACAACCAATCCTTGCGATACGGGTTTGTAGTTTACATCATACTTTTACATTAAGGATTGAAATGGTTTATTGCAAAAGTGAGTATCGTCGTCGCTTATTATTGCTTTGGGTGTGCCAAAACGTGCAAGAATATGGTCTTTTAAGAATCGGATCACAACTTTGTGATTGTTTTTCTTGCACGCTTAGGCTTCCACCCACTTTGAAATGTAATCTATGGCAACTAGAATGTAAATGTCACCGTCGGAAGTTGCGAACAGTCCCATAAATTCGTTGTCCCCATAATCAAAGATTTCAATCAATAGGATTGGATTGAATGGCATCATATTCCTCTTGGAGATCCCTCCAAGCATTTGGCATATCTGACATGTCTTGCAATAGCGTTGTACAATCTTAAAGAACGACGGCTAGTACAGTCCGCTTTGCAAAATCTTGGCGGTAGTCTTCTTCGCCGATAAATGTCCTCCACAAGCTTTCGAATGGTAGAAGGACAACACTCTCTCAAGTTCCTCATCATGAATGTACTAGCAGATAATTTGATTCGCACAATACTTGAACATATACGGTTCATCTCAGCAGAAACGACCCCCTTCACTCAAGAATCTCCTTTTATCTTGGGCACTCCACGACTTCGTCATCTTGTCAGTTACAAGATTTTACGATGTCTGCATACCACGAAAGTGTCGAGATCGCCAACAGTTGCTCGTCCAGAAATGAATCTTGGATCGGGCTTTCTTCAATGTTGTTCGTAAAAGTGAGCCGAGACAGATGATCGGCCACCACATTCTCGACTCCCTTTTTATCTTTGATGCTTAAATTGAACTCTTGCAACAGGAGTATCCACCTGAGAAGCCGCGGCTTGGCATCCTTCTTTGTGAACAAAGACATGTGTTTGTCAACATTATAAAGACCTATGTTTGGCATCATTCTTTGTGAATAATTCCTTTTTTTTGTCAACATTATAAAGACCTATGTTATTTATTTATTTATTTTATTTATTTTTAATATTATTTAGAGTTGCAATGGGCCATTTTTTTTCTCAATGTTATTTAGACTTGCAGTGGGTTGTGTTTTTTTTTTGTCAATATTATTTAGACCTATAACAGGTCATTTTTTTCCAATATTATTTAATATACACCTACAAGGGGTCATGTTTACTTTTTTCAATATTATTTAGACCTACAACGGGTCATATCGGGTTGAGTAATGTATTGGGTTTAGGTGAAAAATTACTAAACATGTACATGACTTGTTATTATAATGAGTGAAAAAATCATACATGAGGTCGTGTTGTTACCTTATCAATAACATGACACGACCCATGTTACTTTTTAAGATAATTAGGGTTAGTACGGATAAATTTAATAATTCGATATGATTAAACCAAAAACAATGTAAAAATGCTTTAAATGGGTTCTTAACAAGTCTAATTGCTCTTAACAGGTATTAGCAAGTTTAATGGCTTTTAATGGATCTTAGCGGGTATAACGGGTCTTTTTCTTAACTGATTGATTGAGTTTGACTAGTAAACCTAACATGATTTCTTATTTACTATGTCTTATTGTGTCCATCTGATAGTAACCAAAACCCTATAAAGTTACTATTAACTTATAATTTTGTGTCAATTTTTGTCGTATCATTGTGGCGTGTTTGACTTTTCCAAGTAGAAAAATCATACACTCACAAAATTCGTTACCATCTTATCCGATAATATGACACACGACCCATATATTTCACCCTTGAAGGTAACTGGTTAGCCTAGGTAAACATAATAATCTGATAAGATTAACCCAAAAGCAAAATAAATATGTTTTAAACAAAATCTTCACGGATCCTACCAAATCTAATGGATAGAGGGTCTAACTGGTCTTGTTCTTAATGGATCGAACTAGTTTAATTAGACACAATTCGTTATTAACTATGTCTTATCGCACGTGTTCACCCAATTGTTACTCAAACCCGATAAAGTTTATTACATTAACTTTTAATTTTGTATCGATTTATGTCTTATTATCATTCTGTGTCCAACTTTACCAAGTCTAATATTATTCAAATAAAACGACATCGTGCTTTTGCTTAATATTATATATATTTTAGTAACGACGTGCTAAACTGACACAAATAAGGTTATTGTATCAGTTTTATGTTCACCCGTCATAAATAAGTAACTATTTGTAATGGAAAGACATCTAATTGTAACAAATAATTTTATTTGTGATAGGACCAAAACCCGAGACAAATAAATGCCTTTAGTAGCGGCTTTTAGGCCATTACAAAAAATTTCGTCACAAAAAGTCCTTTTTCTTGTAGTGTTACAAGAGAAATGAAGAAAGGTTCCAAACTTTTGCTCCCCCATCTCTCTAGAACTTGTGTGTATAAAACTAAGATAATTATGTCTAGCTTAATACCCTAGACTAGAAACTAGCCAAACAAGTACAACAATTAATTAAAAATACAAGGGAAAATATCTTTGAGACAAAATTCCCCAAAGAAAGGCTAAAAGCAGAAGTTGGTGGCTGTCCTCGCCAGACCATGATCGATCATGGCCAACCCATGATCGATCACGGGTTGCTTTGCCTGATGCTCCATGGACCATGATTAATTATGGAAAACCCATGATCGATCATGGGTTGGAATTTTCCAAACTCAACACTTTTGCAAGCCTTGAGCGAACATTTGATCGAGTCCTTGAAGTCCATTGCTTTTAATTCCTATCAACACATATGAACACAACAAAACACACCTAGTGAGACAATATTTGAACAAAACTCGCAAATGCCCTAATCTCGAGATAAGTGGATAATTCTATAAGGTTAGAATAATTAATGCATTAAACGGCTCCGTAAAAGAGCTTATACTTGACAATATTATGCTTTTATCATTGTGTGATAAAGTAAACAACTATTATCTCCTAATCTTTATCTCATAAATTGAAATTAATTCTCTTTCTCCTTCTACTTAATTTTTGATAAACTTTAGCTCTATTTAATTTTTTCCCCTTCTACTTAATTTTGATTTAAATTTAACATGCAACCATGTAAGAAATATAGAAAAATTCTAATTTATAAAATTCAATAAACAGAAGAAAAAAATACAAAAAATCGCATCTAACTTGCACTGTTATTGTTTAAAGGTACCATTGTAGCATTTTTTTATTAGACTTTCATTTTTTGTAAAGTACATTAATAGGTAGGATTTACACATTATTATACACAACTCTCGGCGATCATCTAAAAGCACAATATGCAAATTATCACTCGTAAAAATCTTATCAGATAACAAAAATATAACCACCAAACAATAGTTATCTTTCTTTCTTTAGATAATCCGCATTATTAAAATAGTCCATATGTACGTAATTGATAAACGCGCAATTTTGCATAGGCTAACGCTCTTGAAATTAAATTTATCGCGTTTATTTTAGCATTGATTAATTAATTTAGCTCACTTTTGCACACACACTTTAAATATCAAGAATTGCTTTCACATGGTTCAAATTAGCTTTTTCTAGTGTTTACATTATAACCATAGACTTTGGAAGCAAGATGGGGAGCTTTGGGAATAATTCAACGAAGACAAAAATCAAAATGAAGCTCTAGTCAATCAAAGATCATCTAATTCAAAGTGCAACCTCTAAATCAGATTTTTTCCTTGACCTTTTGATCCAAAGAGTGCTGGACTTTCTTTCATTAATGAGGCTCCTAGGGGTGGTAGAAAAAGGGGGATAGGCTAGCCATATTTGAATATTATTTCTCTCCCTATTTAAACCTCTCTTTGTCCATCATTTTAGGAGAGTTGTGTTGTCTTTGTTCATACAATTATCATGGAGTAATTTCTTTGCTAAGGCTAAAAGATGAAATTTCCAATGCATTAATTATGTAAGTTCAATTCTCATTCCATTGTTAGTATTGTTAAATACTTTTTGAATCCTTCATCTTCTCCATTTTTTCAACCATTCATAAGCTAGTAAGATAATTTTCATATGATGATTTGACTTTGTATGCCTTGTATACATAGATCTCAAGCATTAATGAGAAAATGATACACTTGTGCATTTCTTACTAGCCTATGTCCATTCTTTCTTTGAATAAGATATTTTTCATTGCCAAGCATGATTAGTCTTTGAATATTCATGGAAACACCATAAATTTGAGATTTTAATCTTTTAATACTTTAATGATATATTGAGTGCTTTCTACACTTTATGTGATTTTAAGACTCATCATCTTCTTAGTTAAAGTATTGCCAAAGAGGATCTTTTAAATTTATGTCATAAACAACTTCATCAATCATTTTAAGGATTCAATTTGTATTTATTAAATAAGTCTATATAGGACGGTTTGACCTCCACCTAGACCTCCCAATCTTAGACAAATGAAATGTTATGATTTATCGAGCTAAACTCCTTGTAGTTGGCCATTTTCATAATCAAGTCATTTGCCTAGGGGAAACTAACAATGAGTTCTTAAATGCCTAGTTTAAATTTATGCCTTTTTTTTTTGTGTATTTTAAGTTTGAATCTTGGTTGATATTATATGGGAATGGGTTGCTCTTGCTTCACACCCTTTGTCACAAGATAAAAATGAGAGATACACTTGTGTTGATATTTGCTTACACCCTTTCTTTATATGGCATTTATATGGGAATGGGTTGCTTTTGCTCCACACCCTTTTGCTTAGAAATGGGTAAAATATTCAACACTTAGGAATTGCATTGAGAACTTTGAATGAGATTGATTTTACTTAACTTTGCAAAACAAATGAATTCTATAATGCCTTAGCCCTTTTTTCATATATTATTACATCATTTTAATTTTTACTGCAATACTTTAAAATCAACCAATTAAATTCTCTTAACAAAACCTTGGACTCGTAATCACCATATCGTCTTTCCGACTATCCTTGTGGTTCGACACTTGGACTTACCAAGTATTATAACTTGACAACCTGCACTTGGGTACCTAGTCACGGAAGTATTTTCGGCCCGTCAAGTTTTTGGCGCCGTTGCCGAGGATACGGCGAAAGACGGATTACGAGTTTTGTAAAAAAAAATCACTTTGTAAGTATTCTTTCCCTTTGTAAATTACTTTTCCTACTTATTATTAATTTTTTTTTTAGGTGGAAAATTTTATTTGAGATCACCCTTCCGGGCTTATGCCCGGAAATTTGTACATTGATCTTCGTATAAGTCCACCAAGAGGCCAACCACTACCACGACATCCTAGTCCTTTGCCTACTCCATCTGAAATGGATAACGAGGACAATGAGTCAAATACCGGAAAGAACAATAATCAACATCCTCCAGTTCGAACAATGAGGGATTATCTTCAACCACCTCAGACGACGTCTAATTCTTGCATTATTCTCCCCACCGGACAAGCGGGAACATTCTCGTTCAAGCCAGGTATGCTTCAACATATCCCTTCTTTCCATGGTATGGAATCCGAAAATCCGTACTTACATTTGAAAGATTTCGAGGAAGTTTACTCCGCGTTTCGTGAGGCAAACACAAATGAAGAAGTAATGCGTTTAAAACTTTTTCCTTTCTCCTTAAAAGATAAAGGAAAAATATGGTTGAATGCTCAAAGACCGCAATCTATTCGGTCTTGGCAAGTACTTCAATCGGAGTTTTTGAAAAAATTCTTTCCTGTCCATCGGGCCAACGCTTTGAGAAGGGCGATATCCAATTTTTCGCCAAAAGAAAATGAAAGTTTTTATAAGTGTTGGGAAAGATACAAGGAACTTTTAAACGCATGTCCTCACCATGGCCACGAAACATGGAGCCTTATAAGCTATTTTTATGAATCACTTACTCTCGAGATGCGTACATTCGTAGAGACCATGTGTAATGGTCAATTTTTGAGTAAAAGTCCCGAGGAGGCCTTGTTGTATTTTGATGAATTAGCAGAGGGTGCCCAAAATTAGAACACTTATTCCGAGGAACCTAAGGCCAAACCGCCGAGAAAGGGTGGGTTGTACCAAATATCCAATGATGATGACATGGGGGTAAGGTTGTTCCAATTGTCTAAGAAAGTAGAGGCCTTAGAGACAAACAAGCTTAGAGATGTCAATGCAATGTCATCAAGTCAATTGTGTGTCATTTGTGATAAGTTAGGGCATTCCACGGAGGAGTGTCACACAATTCCGGCCTTCAAAGTGGTCCTTCAAAGTCCCTCACAAATCAATGCTATGAACTCATACTCTAGGCCAAACAATGACCCATTTTCTCAAAGGTACAATGAAGGGTGGAGGAACCATCCTAATTTTAGTTGGGGGGGAAATCAAAATGCTCATCAAAATTCGAATCCAAACTCGAACTCCTACCAACTAAGACCACCTCCACCCCAAAACAACTCTTTTGGTCAAGCAAACCCAAACCCAAATTCGAATTTGGAGACTCTTTTGCGGCAGTTTGTAGACAAGACCAATAGAGATGTTAGTGATTTGAAAACTCAAATGTCCAAACTCACCACCGCTTTAGCAACCCAAGAAAAAGGAAAGTTTCCTGCCCAACCAATAGCTAATCCTAGATGGCAAGCCATGATAGTTGAAGGGGAGTCGAGTGGGAATGTAGAGGAGTTAAAATCCATCACAACCCTTAGAAATGAAAAGATGATTGACAAAACTATAGTTCCTAAGGCCCAAAGGCCGGAGGACATAACCGAGTCAACACCAAGTGAAGGAGTATAAGAAGAAAAGAATGTGAGGGAAAAGGAAGAGGAAAAGAGGAATGAGAAAGAGGACATAGAAAAAATCAAAAATAACATCAAAGTCCCTTTTCCCGATAGGTTAAATCAACCTTCTAAAGAAAATCGCAACACCGAAATTCTTGATGTGTTTAGGCAAGTCAAGATCAACATTCCATTGCTTGACGCGGTCAAGCAAATACCTTCATATGCTAAATTTTTCAAAGATTTGTGTACCACAAAAAGAAGGTTGAATGTTAAGAAAAAAGCATTTATGACAGAGCAAGTGAGCTCTATCATGCAAGGCACTCGTATTCCAAAATTCAAAGATCCCGGTTGCCCAACCATTTCATGTTTAATTAGCAATTGTCGCATAAAGAATGCCTTACTTGATTTAGGAGCTAGTGTTAATGTGCTTCCTTTTTCGGTGTACTAACAATTGGGGTTAGGAGAGTTGAAACCCACCAAAGTGACGATTCAATTAGCGGATCGCTCCGTTAAGATACCGAGAGGGATAATAGAGGATGTTCTTGTGCAAATTGATAAATTATACTTTCCCATTGATTTCATTGTTCTTGATATGCAACCGATAGCAAATCCCGCTAATGAAATTTCTGTTATTTTAGGAAGACCATTTCTTGCCACATCTAATGCCATCATTAATTGCAAGAATGGAATTGTTAAATTGGCTTTTAGAAACATGACCCTTGAGCTAAATGTGTTCTCTTTAAGTAAACAACAAAATGATTTTGATGAAGGAAGTGAACATGTGAACATGATAGAGTCATTAGTCCAAGATCATTTTAATAATACTTACGATTTGGATTCAATGGAAGATAATCTAACCACTTCCAATGAATTCGATGAGGGTTTGCAAGTGTTTTCCTTACTTGATGATAAGGTTCAAGATCCGAAGGAGCAAAAAGGGAGCACATCCGATCCAACACGAAAGCTTGAGGGACAAATGGAGCTCAAGCCATTGCCAAGCAACTTGAAGTACGCTTTCCTAGGTGCTTCCAGAACCTACCCTGTGGTAATCTCTTCCGAACTCTCAAAAGAGCAAGAGGTGAGGTTGGTAAGTATGCTTAATAAACATAAGAAAGCTTTTGGTTGGACATTAGCTGACCTCCAAGGGATTAATCCTTTAATTTGTACTCACAAAATCCACTTGGAGGAAAATGCTAAACCATCTAGACAATTTCAACGTCATTTGAACCCAAATATGCAAGAAGTTGTAAGAAATGAGGTATTGAAATTGCTAGATGCAAAAATCATTTATCCAATCTCCGATAGCAAATGGGTGAGTCCAACCCAAGTTGTACCAAAGAAATTCGGCCTCACGGTAGTCAAAAATGAACAAAATGAATTAATACCCCAAAGAGTCACCACCGGGTGGCGAATGTGCATTGACTACCGTAAGCTTAATGAAGTAACACGTAAAGATCATTTTTCGCTCCCATTTTTGGACCAAACACTCGAAAGAGTAGCCAGGCATGAATTTTACGCGTTCTTAGATGGATTCTCTGGGTACAACCAAATTGAGATTGATTTAAATGATCAAGAGAAAACCACCTTCACATGCCCCTTTGGTACCTTTGCATATCGAAGGATGCCATTTGGGTTGTGTAATGCACCAGCAACCTTTCAAAGGTGCATGCTAAGTATCTTTAGCGACATGGTGGAAAAGATCTTAGAGGTATTTATGGATGATTTTATCGTTTACGGTAAGTCATTCGATAATTGTTTGTTGAATGTTGAGCAGGTTTTAGAAAGGTGCATTGAGAAACAACTTGTTCTTAATTGGGAGAAATGTAATTTCATGGTAACAAAGGGCATTGTCTTAGGGCACATTATTTCGGAGAAGAGAATCGAAGTTGGCAAGGCAAAAATTGAAATAATCTCAAAACTTCCCACTCCAACTATCGTCAAAGATGTCCGTTCATTTTTGGGTCATGCCGGCTTTTATAGGAGGTTCATTCAAAACTTTAGTGCTATCGCAAAGCTGTTGTGCAATCTCCTATTGAAAGATGCCCCGTTCATTTGGGACGAGAAATGTGAAGAAGCATTCACCAAGCTCAAGCAGTTGCTCACAACCGCCCCCATCATGCAAATTCCCGATTGGAGTTTGCCATTCGAACTTATGTGCGATGCAAGCTACTATGCTGTGGGGGCGGTCCTCGGCCAAAGAAAAGACAAGAAGCACGGAGTCATTTACTATGCTAGTCGAACGCTCAACGATGCTCAAATGAATTACACAACAACGAAAAAAGAGCTCTTGGCTATAGTATTTGCCCTTGACAAATTCCGATCCTACCTCATTGGAGCGTCTATTGTCATTTTCACGGATCATGCGGCTCTTAAGTACCTTTTCACAAAGAAAGATGCAAAGCCGAGGCTTCTGAGGTGGATTCTCTTACTCCAAGAATTTCACCCTTGCTCATCAAAGACAAGAAAGGGGTAGAGAACGTGGTAGCAGACCACTTGTCTCGCCTCTCATTTATCGACAACATTGAGCAAAGTGCAATCAAAGATTCGTTCCCGGACGAGCAATTGTTCTCGGTAACTTCATTGCCATGGTATGCTGACATAGTTAACTATCTTGTCACCAACAAGATGCCAACATATTGGAATGCTCAAGATCGGCGAAAATTCATGTCTGAAGTGTACCGATTTTATTGGGAAGAACCTTACTTGTTCAAGTATAGTGCGGATCAAATTATTCGGCGTTGTGTACCGGACGAAGAGTTCAAAAAGTTCTTACTTTGTGCCACAACGAAGCTTGTGGAGGGCACTTTTCGGCTAAGAAAACGGCGGCCAAGATATTGCAAAGTGGCTTTTATTGGCCAATAGTGTTCAAAGATGCCTACCAACATTGCAAAGCTTGCCCGAGATGCCAAATGTTAGGAGGGATTACAAGAAAAAGCATGATGCCGCTTAATCCAATCTTGGTGATTAAAGTGTTCGATTGTTGGGAAATCGATTTCATGGGACCATTCCCATCCTCTTTCGGTAACCTTTATATTTTAGTAGCGGTTGATTATGTTTCCAAGTGGGTAGAGGCCCAAGCTTACAACAAAAATGATCACAAAGTGGTGATCCGATTTTTAAAAGAAAATATTCTTGCAAGGTTTGGCACTCCCAAAGCGATTATAAGCGATGGTGGTACTCATTTTTGCAATAAACCTTTTGAATCTTTAATGCAAAAATATGGGGTAAATCACAAAGTATCACTCGCTTATCATCCGCAAACCAATGGCCAAGCTGAACTTGCCAATAGGGAGGTAAAGCAAATTCTTGAAAAGACAGTAAATTCAAATCGCAAGGATTGGTCATTGCGTCTTAACAATGCACTTTGGGCTTACAGTACGTCTTTTAAAACAATTTTAGAAATGTCTCCCTATCGGATAGTATATGGCAAGCCTTGCCATCTTCCCGTTGAGTTGGAACATAGATCATTTTGGGCAATTAAAATGATGAATTTTGATATTGAAAATGTCGGAAGCAACCGAAAGTTACAACTTGAGGAGTTGGAGGAATTAAGGAGGGATGCATACCAAAATGCTAAGATAAGCAAAGAACGTGCAAAAATTTTTCATGATAAATCTATTTTAAGAAAAGAATTTAAACTCGGGCACAAAGTTCTAATTTATGACACGCGTTTGCATCTCTTCCCGGGAAAGCTGAAATCACGTTGGACCGGCCCATACATTGTTCGACATGTATTCCCTTTTGGGGCCGTGAATGTTGAGGATCCCAAAACCGGCTTTATGTTCAAAGTGAACGGACAACGCCTTAAGCCATTTTTGGAATTTTCACCTCGAGAGGAGTCCACCCCTCTTGAAGATCCAACCTATACCTAACAAGCATAGGTGATGTTTGTATATATTTTCTGCAAAAACAAAAAAAAAACAAAAAAAAAATTGCTTTATTTTCTTTTTTTTTTTTTGGGTTTGGTCTGATAAATATGATATTACGCTTGAAATGTGATTATAATCCATGGATATTATGTTTTATCTAATTCTAACCCGTTTATTTGTTAGTGTGTACATATTGTAATTTTGCTTTGAAAATAGCTCTCTTTTGTCTCATGAAAATCGAAAAGCCGAATGAAAAACTGCCCATTTCTCGTTCTCTTCACATTGAGGACAATGTGTTCTTCAAGTATGGGGGTAATGTACTTAAACTTTAAACTTTAATGGCTTTTTAATTTCTGAATTTTTCATGTGTTTAGAGCTTTCTCCAAAAAAAAAAATTTTAAAAAATATATAAAAAAAAAATAAAAATTTGATGATGATTGGTTCATTAGCTATTGGCATGAATTCCTTGATCTAAATGGAATTTTGAGTGATAATCTACCTTGCTTTACTTCAATTAGATTCATGACCTTAGAAACGTTCCTTAAAATGTGTAAATGCTTCAAGTAGAGAAATTCTTTCGTAACACTTAGAGTAATTTTTATTTTGTGAAGAGGGAATTCTTGTCCAAAAATGATGAAAGTTTTTTCGAAAAGATCCTCCAATAGAGAGGACAAATGCATGGCACTTTGAAAAACTTAGATGACTTTTAATCCTAATATTGACTTAAAGCTTCACTTGACTAAATCATAAGTCTCTTTGTCTAATATTATGGATAAGTAAAGGTTACCATATGAGAAAGGGTGAATAGCTTCCTTCAAGCTTAATAAATAAGCATAAAATGTCAAATTTTATATAGTGAGTCTGCTTCCCCCATAGAGATGAAAACGGCCTTGAACTAATTTAGCGAAAATTCCAAGAAAATATAAGAAAAGTGCTTAGAAATGGATAAATTTTGAAACTTTCGTTTTTGAAGGAAATTCCTCTTCCATCTCTAATGATCAAAACTCTTTGTGTTTAAATGAGAATTTTGCTAATATAAGGCTTAGCATGTGATTAAAGGGAAGTATGGGTTAAGTTTCTAAAGGAGATAAGCAATTTAGATAGTCATTCAAAATCCCACAAGTTTAGAAATAGCGATAGTAATGTCATAAGCTTTGCAAATTGAACTTTTGAAATCATCATTCTCAACATTCTCCACGATCAAACTTTGGATGTTTGTAGGTATCATCACTGTAAACCTTTACGAGATAAACCTCGTCTTCTAAGGGAACTTAGGAGTTCAAAGGGATTAATGCATGTACTAAATTAATTTTTGATTTTTGTGCATAGTCTTCTTTAAATTTGCTTGCTAAGGGACTAGCAAGAGCTAAGTTGGGGGGTGTTGATAAATGCGCAATTTTGCATATGCTAACGCTCTTTAAATTAAATTTATCGCGTTTATTTTAGCATTGATTAATTATTTTAGCTCACTTTTGCACACACACTTTAAATATCAAGAATTGCTTTTACATGGTTCAAATTAGCTTTTTTTAGTGTTTACATTATAACCATAGACTTTGGAAGCAAGATGGGGAGCTTTGGGAATAATTCAACGAAGACAAAAATCAAAATGAAGCTCTAGTCAATCAAAGATCATCTAATTCAAAGTGCAGCCTCTAAATCAGATTTTTTCCTTGACATTTTGATCCAAAGAGTGCTGGACTTTCTTTCATTAATGAGGCTCCTAGGGGTGGTAGAAAAAGGGGGATAGGCTAGCCATATTTGAATATTATTTCTCTCCCTATTTAAACCTCTCTTTGTCCATCATTTTAGGAGAGTTGTGTTGTAGTTTGAAGTTCTAAGTTATAATACTTATTTATTTTCTGCATTTTATTTTTCTCTTTAATTATCATCTTAATAAAATAAACTAGTTAGAGAAACTCTTTAGAGAAATGGAGATAACTTCAATGGTCTTTGTTCATACAATTATCATGGAGTAATTTCTTTGCTAAGGCTAAAAGATGAAATTTGCAATGCATTAATTATGTAAGTTCAATTCTCATTCCATTGTTAGTATTGTTAAATACTTTTTGAATCCTTCATCTTCTCCATTTTTTCAACCATTCATAAGCTAGTAAGATAATTTTCATATGATGATTTGACTTTGTATGCCTTGTATACATAGATCTCAAGCATTAATGAGAAAATGATACACTTGTGCATTTCTTGCTAGCCTATGTCCATTCTTTCTTTGAATAAGATATTTTTCATTGCCAAGCATGATTAGTCTTTGAATATTCATGGAAACACCATAAATTTGAGATTTTAATCTTTTAATACTTTAATGATATGTTGAGTGCTTTCTACACTTTATGTGATTTTAAGACTCATCATCTTCTTAGTTAAAGTATTGCCAAAGAGGATCTTTTAAATTTATGTCATAAACAACTTCATCAATCATTTTAAGGATTCAATTTGTATTTATTAAATAAGTCTATATAGGACGGTTTGACCTCCACCTAGACCTCCCAATCTTAGACAAATGAAATGTTATGATTTATCGAGCTAAACTCCTTGTAGTTGGCCATTTTCATAATCAAGTCATTTGCCTAGGGGAAACTAACAATGAGTTCTTAAATGCCTAGTTTAAATTTATGCATTTTCTTTTTGTGTATTTTAAGTTTGAATCTTGGTTGATATTATATGGGAATGGGTTGCTCTTGCTTCACACCCTTTGTCACAAGATAAAAATGAGAGATACACTTGTGTTGATATTTGCTTACACCCTTTCTTTATATGGCATTTATATGGGAATGGGTTGCTTTTGCTCCACACCCTTTTGCTTAGAAATGGGTAAAATATTCAACACTTAGGAATTGCATTGAGAACTTTGAATGAGATTGATTTTACTTAACTTTGCAAAACAAATGAATTCTATAATGCCTTAGCCCTTTTTTCATCTATTATTACATCATTTTAATTTTTATTGCAAGACTTTAAAATCAATCATTAAAATCAACCAATTAAATTCTCTTAACAAAACCTTGGACTCGTAATCACCATATCGTCTTTCCGACTATCCTTGTGGTTCGACACTTGGACTTACCAAGTATTATAACTTGACAACCTGCACTTGGGTACCTAAGCACGGAAGTATTTTCGGCCCGTCATTAATTAGAAATGCACTATACATATTTTTATGTTGAAGGATATTCCATTCCACACATGCAATTTTTTCTTCCTCTTATTTGAATATAAGTAAATAAAACATGTGTAAGACTTTCTACATTTATAGTACCACTTTCTTTCTTTCTTATTTTTCCAACTTATGCCTTACTAGCACATGTAAGATTTTTTATACACATATTATTCTTCCTTCTAAATATCCAAAAGCAAAGAATAATTATCAGTTAAATTTTACAAGATTAAATTTTACTCAGATTGTTTATGCATTTAATGAAATACAAGGCAAGTGACTTATGAAGTTAACCATTAGATGAATTCAATTAATTTTTGTTTTTTTGTGGGAGTAGAGTAAAATGTTGTTGTTACAGAAAAACTTGAACTTGCAACATCTAAATTCGGGTTTTTAATTTTATATTTTGTTTATGACATAGTAAGGTAATTAATAAGATTTTATGTTATCTTTATATTTAAACGTGGGATTTAATTGGTCAAGGTTGGGGCATTTTTAAAATATCTTTGATGTAGTCATGTAATCGTATATTATGCCCCAAAATTGTTGCGTGATTGGTGGTAATTTTAATTTATAAATAACTAAATATATGCTAGAATTTGTTGGGTTATTTGAATTTAATATGGGATTGTTATGTCTCCTTTTAGGATATCAATTAAAAATATATATAAAAGAATTTTGAATTACCTTTTGTTTGCTAAAGAGTAGTTAAGATATGATGGTAAATTCATTTTTCTTCTTAAAAAAAGTCTTGAATAACCCCAAAAAGGAGACATAAATTTAAGAATAAGACTCAAACTTTTTAGGTTAGTGAAGTTTAAAATGAGGCATTAAAGGGAGGGTACAGGGAGCGTATAATGTAATAATATTTAAAGTTCATTTTTCTAGGGACATTAATTTATTTATTTTTTAAATTTACAAATGATATCTAAAAAAATAGATTAATATTATTTTGAAAGAAAAAAGGATTTTGTTAAAAAATTATCATTCGTAAGCATAATTAATGAACTATAAATTTGATTGCCTTAAAAAAGCTATAAATTTGGTTTGATATATATATATATATATAACCTAGTATGGTAATAGCAATCAGGACTTAGGATAACAAAAATATCAATTCTAACTAACAAGTTTTTTACGAATCATTACCCTAAAGGCTATTTTTTTTTAATTGTGGTACGCATGGGACCATGGGTACGTTCTAAATATAAATACGATTTACGATTTGGGTTTGTCCGACTTGGGCTCATATAAATTTAACCGGTTGAACTAAACCTAATCTATATATAATATTTTTTTCCTTTAAATACCGTAATAGTACGCTCCTATCAAGCTAGGTAGGTTTGACAATATAATAAATGCAGTGTCTTGTACCTTTCATAGTTAAATTCTCTTTTGTCTTATATTGAAGTCAGATTAATTGTATTTTTACACCGGTCGAAGTTAAATTTGGCACAACTCGTCCTAAACATGACCACTAATCCTTCATACAGATGCATTTTTTTCTAAAATAAACTTAATTAATCTTTTTCTAGTTGACAAATAAGTTTTGACGGAAGTTATTGAAAAGTACATAAGTGTCTAATTTTTATAATTTTACTAATAAATATATATAATGAACCAATATAACATTGACAAAATCTTAATTCAAACTTCTAATAAATATATAAATATATTAATATAACATTAAGAAAATCGTAAATCGTAAATCAAACTCCAAAGAGCTTAGTCTTTACTCTTTTGCTTGACAAATAATGATTCGTTTTCTCAAATCTCTCAAGTTTATATTCAAATTTTAAGAATAAGTTTAAAACAATAACATCTACTATAATGAAAAAATAGTCTCCTAATGATATTCCACAATAGAAAATACATTTGTTATATTTATTCACATATTTGATTGAAAATTTAATTTGTAATAAATAGATGGAGATTCGTGCAAAATAGTTGGATTACATCGGAATGGTTTAAAGTAAATGTTTTGTTTTTTACACACACAGGAGGAATGACATACCCAAATGCATTATTAATATGTATTTTTAATTCACATCATGCTAATTTTATAACAAAAGAAAAATTAAAAAAACAAGCGTAAAAAGACCCTAAGACAAAACTTTTATGAAAATGTAAAGCATTCTATGAAAAAAAAGGAAAAATTAAATAGGAAAATGAAAGTCTATAGCATTAAGCCATTAAGGGTAGCTATGTGCAACTGTCATTTTGATAAACGCATAATATTGTCGTGTATAAGCTCTTTCACGGAATTGCTTGGCACGTTTGTTGCATTAATTTTGCCTAATTATCTGCTTATCTTGAGATTAGTATCTTAGCAAGTTTTTTATCTAATATCATCCCTCTAGGTGTGTTTCTATGTGTTTTTAGGCATATGATGCAATGGCCTTCAAAGAATTGATCAAGCGCTAGTCAAAAGCTCGCAAAGTGCTGATTTAGAGAATTTCCCAGAAGCATGATCGATAATGGAATTCCATGATTGATCATGGTGCAAATCATCTTCAGGCAGAACACTCCATGATCGATCATGGGTTGGCCATTATCAATCATGGCCTGGCGGGGACAGCCACCAACTTCTACTTTTAGCCTTATTTTGGGGAATTTTGTTTCTAGATATTTTCCCTTGCTTTGTTTATTAATTAAAGGACTCTTTTAGCTATTGTTCTAGTCTAGAGAGGGGGGAGATGGATTATCTAGATTTTTTACACACAAGAGTTCTAGAGAGAGAAGGGAGAGCTAAAGTATATTTTGTTCTTCATTTTTTCCTCTTGTAAGTCCTTGTTGTAAAAATGATTTCTTCTTCTATAATATTTGTTTTTGCATTTATTATGGAGTAGTCTTTTACTAAGGTTATGGAGGTTGATCCCGATATAATTTTTGGTAATTAATTTCTCAATCCATGTTTAAAGTTTGTTAAATATTTGTGAATCATTTTCCTTTTGAAATCCTTCATTCTATAAGCTTTCTAGGTATTTTCATTGTACGATTAGACTTTTCATGACTTGTATGCTTAGTGCTTGTTGGTTAATGAAAATACAACATATTTATATGGTTCTAAGAAGCTTGTAGCTCATTTCCCCATCTAAGGATTTTTGTTCCTCGTTGTAAAGATTACTAAAAGTTCTTAAAGCCCATAGACAATTTATAAAATTGTTAATATAGTTTTCTTGCATTGATTTATGATATTTTGAGTGCTTTATACACTTTATGTGCTATCTAGACTCATTATTGTCTTTCTAGAGTAATTGTTGGCTAGTTGGTGATTTTATTCCATAAACTTCATTCCTTGTCATTGTGATGATTCGCTACATAATTTTCATTCTTTTAAACCATGAGATTTCACATACATGCTTATTATAAAAACCTTGTTTCGATGAGACTACCATCTCTACCTCGGATTAGCTGCAATGGGAATGAGTTGTAACGCCCCGAATCCCACACCCCGGGGTAGCGGGGACGCTACGGTATCCACCTATATGGCGGATATAAATTTGGATAATGGATGCACAAGACCAACTAAAATTCCTTAAATATAAATCTGAAAATTATGACGCACTTATATGATACAAATTGTAGACCAAATCACAAACCATTATCAAACTCATTAAATATAAATAAAAGTCATATATACATAAAACCATAAGTTCTCCACAAAATATTCTTCACTAATATTACATAACCGCAACATATTATTAATAAAACTCAAAAGAAACAAACCAAAGTCTTCTACATGAAGACTACACAAGGTCTAGTTGGTATCAAGAATCTACTCTATCGCATGGAACCTCATCTTTTCCCCCTTTCTCGTGTCATCTACTACACGATCAGAGTTTATACCTGTGGTGGGAAAACGTGAGCTAAAAAGCCCAATGGAAACAAGAGTGCAAAATGAAACTAATAATTGAACTATTAAAATTGTAAACAAGCCTATTAAATGAGGCTCCAAAGTATAATGAAATTTAACAAAGAAAATAATCACACCTCATTAAACTCATATAAGAATCATAAACAATGTTGACATTTTGCTAAGAATTACATAAATCATAAAGTTGACACATTTAATTTTTGTTGTGTTGAGGATAAGTAACCGAATATAAATTTCGGATAAACTAGTAACACATACATAATGAATGGTTACTCCGTAAATGCTAATGTGGTGGTCCCCATTCCGGGGGCTCCTCACCTCGTGGCGGTGGCACCTCTTCATTGCTTCCGTGCACGGTTTCCGGTCTTTTCATCCGAGAGGCTCTCCGTCCCAACTTACAAACCAACCACAAATACAAGCACAAGTACAATATCCATACAATACACAATTTACATTAAATGTGTCTTTAAACCAAGTTTAAGTACTAACACTAAAGGAAATTATACCAATAATTTTTAAAGTAAATTTATTTAATTATACCAATAATTTATGAGCAAGGTATACTATGACGAATTCACTGTTCATCATCAAAACTTGACTTTAAAACCCATATAACAATCAAACTTGCAAATTCATATATCAAATACCATCATCACAACTTCATAGTTCAATTAATAGCAATTTAGAAAATCATCTCTTCTCTAAAATAGCAAATCTAAGATTCATATGGGTGGAACTCAAAATTAACAATCTAGAGTATAAAACATGTAAATTAGAGTAGAGAAGAGAAGTTTACTCATGTTCCCACCTCAAATAAAGGATTGATGAAGAATTAAAGTAGTTGAGTATGAAGAGCTTGAAGGATCCTTGAATGAATTGAATGATTCAAAGGAGGAGGATGTTGAAATCTTGTTCATGGTGTTGCTAGCTTGTGATTTCTAGTAGTAGAATGGATTTAGTGGCTTAATTTGTGATGAATCAAGGTTTTAGGATGAGGGAAACAGAGAGAAGTGCTCTGTTTTTCGTGGGTTTAGAGAAGGAGAAAATGAGAAGTGTGTAGAAGAGAAAAGTATAAATGTAATAAAAAGAAAATCACTAAAATCCCCTGTTTTTACGTCACTGTGCCTGACCAGTAGGTTCGGAGCTAATTTTAGGCTAGTAAATGTCCGAACTGGAAAATTTTCAGTCAGAAGAAGTTTTAGCTCTTCGAGTCTTGTTTCTAACGATATAAAGAACGCCAAAATTGGAGTTCTGAGCGAAAAGATATGATCGAAATGGTAACACTGCACAATAGTCTAAAATATTTTTATTTCTCCATAATTTGTAGGCTAAACATGTAGGTATCTAGAATAGGTTAAATGTGTCCGAACAAGGAGTAAGATGAATAAAATAAAGAGAATTACAATAAAGAGTGTAAAAAATTGGGAACACGGTAATCATACCCGAACATAATTATCAATAAATATAATCTCAAATCATATCCAACTAATGAAATTTGTATGACAAATATCAAAACAAAAAAATATGAAACTCATATAAAAGTATTAAACAAGGATGCTCATGCTCAAATGCAAATGCAAATGCTACGGGTATTAGTTCACGACCAGCTTCCCAGGGGGTCACCCATCCTGGGATTGCTCTGGTCGTACTGAGGTGGGACCAGGGTCGTTACATGAGTTGCCTAGCTTCGCACCCCTGGCTAAGAGATAGATATGATAGCTTCATCTTAGGTGGAATTTTGTGATTTTCTCTCTTAATATAGCTTTGACCTGGGAATGAGTTGCCTAGCTTCGCAGCCTTTGCTATTGAGAATTATCACAACATTCCCATTTATGACAACTTTGTGTTGAAATCTATGTATGAGATTGCAATTACCGTCTATCATATCGTAGCTAACCTCCACTTACCTTAGTGCTTTCTTTGTAATTTTCACAACCGTTTTACATTTCCGTTGTTTCACAACAAATCTAACTTATAAAATCTGAAAACCATTTGATCCGTAATCCTTTTCATTCCTTTTCAATTATCCCTATGGTTCGACACTCGGACTTCCGAGACTATACTATAACTTGACGCGCCTGCATTTGGGCTAACACAAAGCATTAATTTCGTGGCGTCAAATTTTTGGCACCGTTGCCGGGGATAAGGCAAAAGGCGAATTTCGGGTTTTGTATAAAACCTCTCTTTGTAAGTATCTCTCCATTTAATTAATTTATTTTTCTCTCTTATTCTTGTTTAATTTTGTAGAGGTTTCCGAGGAGCTATTCGAATAAGTTTTCCAAGCCTATGCAAGGGCAATTGTTTGTGGACATTCGAATAAGCCCTCCCCATTCACTAAGAATGGCAAATCAAGATAGAGCGGCGGATCATGAGAGCGATAATGAAGGGGAAGGTGCCAACAATGTTCCTCCGGTTAGGACCATGAGGGATTATCTTCAACCGCCTCGGGCAACTTCCAACTCATGCATCGTACTTTCCACCGGCCAAGCAGGTGCGTTCTCTTTCAAACGGGCTATGCTTCAACATATCATTTCTTTTCATGGTATGGAGTAGGAAAACCCATACTTGCATTTGAAAGACTTTGAAGAAGTCTGCTCCACATTTCGTGAGGCAAATATCGATGAAGATGTCATGCGTTTAAAACTCTTTCCTTTCTCCCTAAAAGATAAAGGAAAAATTTGGCTAAATGCTCAAAAACCGCAATCAATTCGGTCTTGGCAAGAACTTCAAGCGGAGTTTCTAAAAAAAAAAATTCCCGTTCATAGAACCAATGCTTTAAGAAGGGCGATATCCAATTTTTTGCCAAAAGATGACGAAACTTTTTATAAGTGTTGGGAAAGATACAAAGAGCTCTTAAACGCATGCCCTTACCATGGTCACGAAACTTGGGGCCTTGTTAGTTTTTTCTATGAATCCCTCACCCCTGATATGCGTACTTTCGTCGAGACCATGTGTAATGGTCAATTCTTGAGCAAGAATTCCGATTGTATTTTGATGAATTAGCGGAAGGTGCCCAAAATTGGAACACCTATACCGAAGAACCTAAAGCCAAACTTCAAGGAAATGGTGGGTTGTACCAAGTATCCACCGAGGATGACATGGGTGCAAGATTGTTCCAATTATCTAAGAAAGTAGAGGCAATGGAAGCAAATAAGCTTAGAGCGGTCAACATAGCATCATCGAGCCAGTTGTGTGTCATTTGTGAAAACTCAGGACACACTACTGAGGATTGTCCTACTATTCCCGCTTTCTGGGAAGTCCTCAAAAATCCCGCCCAAGTTAATGCTCTGAATCAGTACAACCACAACCAAAATCAAAATGACCCTTATTCTCAAAGGTACAACGAATGATGGAAGAATCACCCCAATTTCAGTTGGGGAGGAAATCAAAATCGGAACCACAACCAATATCATCAAAACCAAAGGCAACAACAACCTCAAAACTCTTTTGTTCCACCTCAAAGTCAAAATCCCAACCAAAACTTAGAAGCTTTGTTGTGATCATTTGTGGACAAAATGGATCGTGATGTGGGGGACTTAAAAACCCAAATGTCTAAGCTCACCACCACCCTAACTACCCAAGAGAAGGGAAAATTTCCCTCTCAACCTTTAGCTAATCCTAGAGGTTAAGTTCAAGTCATAGAGGGAGGAGAGTCTAGCACCAAGTTAGAAGAACTCAAATCTATCATAATCTTAAGGAGTGGCAAAGAGGTAGACAAAACTATTTTTCCTAAAACCCCCAAGGTGGCGAACATAGTTGAGCCTATAAGTGTTAAGAAAGTTATGAGTGAAGAGAAGAAGAGAGAGGAAGAGAAACAAGGAAAGGAGGATCTCGAAAAAATAAAAAATAAGATCAAAGTCCCATTTTCGGAGAGATTGAACTAACCATCCAAATTTAATACCGAAATTTTGGACGTTTTTAGGGAAGTGAAAATCAACATTCCCTTGCTTGACGCGGTCAAGCAAATACCTTTGTATGCTAAGTTCCTCAAGGACTTATATACTACCAAACGAAGGTTGAATGTCAGGAAAAATGCCTTTATGGCGGAGCAAGTGAGCTCCATTATGTAAGGCACGAGATCCCCGAAGTTTAAAGACCCCGGTTGTCTTACAATTTCATGTGTCATAGGAAATTATAGGATAAAAAAATGCTTTGTTAGATTTGGGAGCAAGCGTGAATGTGCTCCAATATTCGGTATATCAACAATTGGGTTTGGGTGAGTTAAAACCCACGAGGGTTACTATTCAATTAGCAGGCCGATCCGTTAAAATCCCAAGAGAGATAGTCGAGGATGTGCTTGTCCAAATGGACAAGTTTTATTTTTCAGTTGATTTTATCATCCTCGACATACAACCCGTGTCGAATCCAGCCAATGAGATTCCGGTGATCCTTGGACGACCATTTCTTTCTACTTCTAATGCTATAATAAATTGCAAGAGTGGAATTATGAAGTTAGCATTTGGAAATATGACTCTGGAGTTAAACATGTTCTCTTTGAGCAACCAAAGGGATGATGGTGACGAAGAGGAAAGTGAACACGTGAACATGATAAACTCATGTATCCAAGACCACTTTGTGGCAAACTTTGAATCGGAGTCAACGGAAGGTTATCTAACCACTTTCGATGAATCCGAGGATTGTATGCAAGTGTTTTCTTTGTGTGACAAACAGGTTGAATTCTTGGAGAAAGAGAAAAACACATCATCGTCCACCAAAAAACTTGAAGGACAAATGGATCTCAAGCTATTGCCTAGCAACTTGAAGTATGCCTTCTTAGGAGCTTCAGACACTTGCCCCGTCATCATCTCGTCCAAACTTTCGGATGACCAAGAGGGAAGGTTAGTTCATTTGCTCGATAAATATAAAAAAGCTTTTGGTTGGACTCTTGTCGACCTCCAAGGAATAAGCCCATTGATTTGTACACATAAATTTCACTTGGAGGATGGAGCGAAAACATTAAGGAAATTTCAACGCCGGTTGAATCCTAACATGCAAGAAGTGGTTAGGAACGAGGTGTTGAAATTATTAGATGCAAAGATCATCTATCCAATCTCGGATAGTAAATGGGTTAGTCCAACTCAAGTGGTACCGAAAAAATCGGGTCTTACGGTGATCAAGAACGAATCAAACGAGTTGATCCCACAAAGAGTCACCACTGGGTGGCGAATGTGTATTGATTAGCGTAAAATCAATGAGGCAACTCGTAAAGATCATTTTCCACTCTCCTTCTTGGATCAAACTCTAGAAAGGGTAGCGGGCCATGAATATTACTCGTTCCTCGATGGTTTTTTTGGGTACAATCAAATTGAAATTGACCTAGATGATCAAGAAAAGACCACCTTTACATGTCCCTTTGGCACATTCGCTTATCGGAGAATGCCCTTTGGTCTATGTAATGCACCGGCTACTTTCCAACGATGTATGCTAAGTATTTTTAGCGATATGGTGGAAAGAACATTGGAAGTTTTTTATGGATGACTTTACCGTCTATGGTAAGTCATTCGACAATTGCTTGACTAACCTGGAACAGGTTTTGAAAAGATGTGTGGAAAAATAATTTGTGCTAAATTGGGAGAAGTGCCATTTTATGGTTACTAAGGGTATCGTACTGGGGCACATCATTTCGTTAGAAGGAATTGAAGTGGACAAAGCAAAAATCGAATTGATTTCTAAACTTCCTACACCCAAGAACGTCAAAGATGTCCGATCATTTCTAGGACATGCCGGGTTTTATCAGAGGTTTATCAAAAATTGCAGTTCCATTTCCAAGCCAATGTGTAATCTACTCCTCAAGGACGCACCATTTGAATGGGATGCCAAGTGCGAAGAAGCTTTTATCTCTCTAAAGCATATGCTCATTACTGCGCCGATTATGCAGACACTGGATTGGAGCTTGCCCTTCGAGCTAATGTGTGACACGAGTGACTATGCGGTTAGAGCGGTGTGATGCAATGGCCTTCGAAGAATTGATTAAGCGTTAGTCAAAAGCTCGCAAAGTACTGATTTAGAGAATTTCCCAGAAGCATGATCGATCATGGAATTCCATGATCGATCATGGTGTAAATCATCTTCAGGCAGAACACTCCATGATCGATCATAGGTTGGCCATGATCGATCATGGCCTGGCGGGGACAGCCACCAACTTCTACTTTTAACCTTGTTTTGGGGAATTTTGTTTCTAGATATTTTCCTTTGCTTTGTTTATTAATTAAAGGACGCTTTTAGCTATTGTTCTAGTCTAAAGAGGGGGAGATGAATTTTCTAGATTTTTTACACACAAGAGTTCTAGAGAGAAGGGAGAGCTAAAGTGTATTTTGTTCTTCATTTTTTCCTCTTGTAAGTCCTTGTTGTAAGAATGATTTCTTCTTCTATAATATTTGGTTTTGCAATTATTATGGAGTAGTCTTTTACTAAGGTTATGGAGGTTGATCGCGATATAATTTTCGGTAATTAATTTCTCAATTCAAGTTTAAAGTTTGTTAAATATTTATGAATCATTTTCCTTTCAAAATCCTTCATTCTACAACCTTTCTAGGTATTTTCATTGTACGATTAGACTTTTCATGCCTTGTATGCTTAGTGCTTGTTGGTTAATGAAAATACAACATATTTATATGGTTCGAAGAAGCTTGTAGCTAATTTCTCCATCTATGGATTTTTGTTCCTCATTGTAAAGATTACTAAGAGTTCTTATAGCCCATAGACGATTTACAAAATTGTTAATCTAGTTTTCTTGCATTGCTTTATGATATTTTGAGTGCTTTGTACACTTTATGTGCTATCTAGACTCATTATTGTCTTTCTAGAGTAATTGTTGGCTAGTTGGTGATTTTATTCCATAAACTTCATTCTTTGTTATTGTGATGATTCGCTACATAATTTTCATTCTTTTAAACCATGAGATTTCACATACATGCTTATTATAAAAACCTTGTTTCGATGAGACTACCATCTTTACCTCGGATTAGCTGCAATGGGAATGAGTTGCCTAGCTTCGCACCCTTGGCTAAGAGATATATATGATAGCTTCATCTTAGGTGAAATTTTGTGATTTTCTCTCTTGATATAGCTTTGACCCGGGAATGAGTTGCCTAGCTTCGCACCCTTTGCTATTGAGAGTTATCACAACATTCCCACTTATGACAACTTTGTGTTTAAATCTATGTATGAAATTTCAATTACCGTCTATCGTATCGTAGTTAACCTCCACTTATCTTAGTGCTTTTTTAGTAATTTTCACAACCGTTTTACATTTCCGTTGTTTCACAACAAATCCAATTTACAAAATCTGAACACCATTTGATCCGTAATCCTTTCCATTCCTGTTCAATTATCCTTGTGGTTCGACACTCGGTCTTCCGAGACTATACTACAACTTGACGCGCCTGCACTTGGGCTAACACAACGCATAATTTCGTGGCGTCACATTTCTATGTTAGAAACGAAATACGAAAAAAATTAGGTTTCAGTGGGACTTTCTATGATTATTTTTTATATATATATATTTTGTTTGAACTATTTGTATAATAGGTTAAAGGTAAGTTATACAATCAATTTTACATTTAGAAATGATTATAAAATAGATTACATTATAATGTTTGATATAAAACCCTTTCCCAGAACAATTGCACCTAGATCTTTATTTTGACATTTATTTTAAGAAAGTACTAATCTAAGAATGAAAGAGTTATAGTTAAAGGATATTTATTTTATTCTAACTCCTTTTTCTACCTTCTATTTTTTTCGAAACATAGCTATAGATGGAGACTCAATGGCAGATTCAGGATTTTAACTTAGTGGGAACTTGATAAATACTAAGTATATATTTTTAATTACAAGTAATAATAACTCAGCAAAAGTTTATATAAAAAATTAAACATTAGTACATTAAAGAGATAGCCAAAAAAGCGCAAATTACACAAATACTCTTCGAACCTTCATATTTTGAAAATGTTGAAAGACATTTTCAATATTTTTTAATATGTCTTTATCAATGAGAAGAGATTTTTTCAACAAATTCAAATATTTTTTTATAATTTTATACATCTTTTATCCAAAAAGTTTATAAATTTTCTCAGATAATTCATAAGATATCAGAGAAAATACTTATACTTCTCTGCAATTATTATGAGGTATAAATTATTTGGGACATTCAATGAGTGCTTTTTCGAATTAGAAAACCCTCGAAGACCTAAGTTTTGCGGTTTGCTGCAACTTGTGCCTAGGATAAGAGTATCTCCAAGAAACTCTCCATTGCACAAATCTTCTTTACATTTGCTAACACTTGCCAAAAAATCAAGTCCAACAGTATAGCTAAAGTAGAGAGGATGAGTAAAGAGCTTGATCTTTGGCTCTCTATTTAATATTTTGCATTAAAAAAATAACACATTAAACACCCACGTTCTCAAATATTTATTGACAACCAATTAAATTGTGACATGTGTTATAACAATAACATAAATAGTGAGTATTGTTGGAGTCTCTCTACTTCAAAAGATACTCTTTATTTTAAAAAAAAATGCTGTCTAAAATAGAGAACATTGTTGAAGATGCTCTAATTAACTATATTTTTCCTTGAATGTTGTACATATATAAATAGTGGCAAGACCATCTTAGAGGTAAGACGGGCATTTATCTATTTTAATTTTTGAAACGTGTTTAAGTTGGTCACTATCGTTAGAAAAAATTAAATTTAGTAGATAATAATTTGAATTTTTTCCTCCTTATCTTAGGGAAAACTTCAAACCTTGCTCACCTTAGTTTAAATTTATCGTAAATTTATAGTGAAAGTGCACTTTATTTGAGTATATTTTAACACTTAGATTGATGTATTGTAATACTTAGTTATGAATATCACCTATACACCATAATAATATCAAAGGAAATTGTATATAATCGTGAATTAAATTCTACTTTTACCCCTTTAGCGTCAATAGCTAGCTGTGCCATTAATATATGATGCTTAAAATAATTCGTTTGGATAGAAGTACATTTTTCCTTTTAGCATTTGACAAAGATATATAATTGTAATACACTTATGGCTTCATTACTGGCCAAAAATTAGAGTGAGGTGGGCCATACATTGAAGACCAATAAGGTTGGTTTTTTTTTTTTTGGTAAACGTTATTCACGTAAATTAATACTCACCCTGACTAGTTCTGACTTGTTAAGGGTATAGTCCCACATCGGATGGTCTAAACGCACCCTACTTTTATGTAAATATATAAATAAATATATCATATACGTACTAACATTACAATATTATATTGCATTAAATTAACAAATATTCCTTACTCCTTTCTCTAACCAATCATAAGAATAATTAGTTTCCTCCCATTTCTCAATTTTATAATTGTAATGTAAAGTAAAAACATAACTATAATAAAAAATAAAGATTTCCATGTTTCAAAAGTTCTTCCATTGTGTATGATCTACCACAAAGGTGCGACTTTCATTTCACCACAACATGATTAATATAATAATTATTTCTTAACAATCATCTTTTAATATTTTTGCATAGAAGGCCTAATCCAAGAGCAGGGGACAAGATAAGGGATGCCTTAATGCCGTTTAATTATAGAATTGATAAAAATACGTACAAAAATAAATTTTATCATTCAAATCAGAGGCACCTTCTAAAAGAATTGTACACCCATGTAACAATTATAGTCACAAAGGGACCAATTTATGAAGGGCTCACCCGTGTCTAAAATATCGTTATGTATGACAAAAGAATAAACAAAAAGGATATCATACTTGAAATATCACAATATCACTCGTAAAATGGCACAAAAATTATGTGAAATGTTACATTATTGAAAAATGTGTTAAAAGTTGTAACTTAAATGTACTTCATCTCCACAACACCATTAGAATTTGAAGTAACAAATTAGGAGTGATTTAGCTTTATTATTATATTTCATTTTAAGTTGTGGTTTTTAAGAATTTTCTTTTTCCGTAGTTCAAATAAAATAAAGAATTTCCTTTTTCCATTAACTAGCAATCTAATTCATATAGCTTGTCAGAATGTTCAATGACAATACTAAAAAAGACCGTAAGAAATTGATAAGTAAAAGGAAAGGGATAATGGGGACTTTATATGATTATATTTCTACGGAAGGTATAAAATAAGATATTTTAATATAAAAGAAAATATTTTATTACTATAAATATATAATATAACAAGTACAAAATTAGAACTAATTGCACGAGATTTGATATATGTATGCATATAAATATATATTACATCATACATGCATATATATATATATATATATTGTAGATACAAACTGTTTTCTATCATGACTTGTTTCCTAATTTGCTAATTATATTTTTCTTTATCTTGATTAAATTCATTAGGAATATAACATCAAATATCTTTACAAAATTATGATTTTTTTTTTGAAAATTTGGTTATAGAACCATAATTAAATTTTACAAGTTTCAATGTAAACTTGAAGTGAAATTCACAAATTTTACTACAGATTTGGAAGAAAAATTTATAAAATTTACAACTTGTAAAAAAAGAAATTAAAAAAAAAGTTGTCAGTATTTTGAAGTTCACTATAAGTTTTTCAAAAATGTTGTAGTGAAATTTACAAATTTAACAGCAAAAATGTGAATTGTAGTGAAAATTATGAGTTTAAATGCAAAAATTATGTAGATATGAAAAATAGTGCACTCAATTGTTTCCTAATTTGTATTTCTATATATCTTAATTGTAATATAAATTTTCAACTATATTAAAAAATATTTGTTTATAGTATATATTCTAGTTAGTTTTTTATTTAATTTTTTTTATTTAAATAAGGATGTAATAAATGTTACATTATTAAATTTCAAATTTTGAAAATCGAAAATAATGTGAAATGGGCATTTGTGTCCATAACAATATAAACTTGGCAAGAAAGGAGTCTGGATTGAAAATATTTGTATCATATCCTTCTTACCTTAATTTGTGCATATTAAAGATTTATCACCAAATGACCCAAAAAAAATGATAAAATTTTGTAACAATGCATATTCTTAAATTTAATTAAAAGCTCTACATTGAGAGAGAGAGAGAGAGAGAGAAAGCGAGAGAGAGACTATTATTATCTTAGCAGGAGATTTTTGAAAGCAAAGGACTTTTTGGCGAGCGTGGAGTAAAGCTAAAGGCTTGAGGGCTTGGCTAAAATACCTAACTACAGCCCAGCAAACAGCCACATGTTACACAAATTAACTTTTGTGTACACTCTCAAAATATGTAACTTATTAATTTACTCGGTATAATTATTCGATTTATGAATCCGGTAACAATATTAATTTCTTTCAAAATCCACACCTTTTTTGTGGGCTTTTTTGGTCATTCTCTCATTTTCACAATATCTATATATATGCAAAAGTAGAATGGTGGATACATTCTACTAAATTTATCAAATAAATTATTTTTTGTGTACAATCATAATCATCTGACGGCTCACTGATTCTTTAGAATTTTTAATTGCACTTTTGTGATGTAAAAAATGAATTAAAGTAGACACTAGACACTAATGAAGTTGAGAATAATTTGATTTGAGCATTTTCTTTAAATAAAAATGAAGTGGCAAAACTATTATTTTCTTAAGCACATTGGGACCATTAGAATGAACATTTTCAAATTAGTAAACCCTCGAAGAACTAAGTTTTGCACTTCGCTGCAACTTGTGCCAAGTGCGGGCTTTTTAACATCTAGTCACCTAGTTCATAGCTGAACAAGCTAGAACAAATGTAATCAAATTATTTTTGAGAAACAACAATGTGGTTTTGAGTTGTGTTGATCAAAGGTTGATGGCATTTACGAAAATCTTCACACTTTCCTCACCTTAATTACATTTATTGTAAATTTATAGTGAAAGTGAACTTTATTTGAAAAGTGTATATAATAATAATATCAAAGAAAAGTGTATATAATAATAATATCAAAGCAAAGTGTATATAATGTATTGTAATACTATGAATATTTTCTCACCATGTTTAGAAACACCATAATAAGAAAGTGTACTCATGTATCAAATTCTACTTACTTTTGCCCTCATAAGTATAGTTTTCTTTTTAACATTTAACACATATATACTAGCTGAGTTAAAAATTAGAATGAGGTGGGCCATACATTGAAGACGAATAAATATTTTTACTTTTTTTACCTAAATGTCAAGTCAATTAATATACACTTTGACTAATTCTTTCATTGGCAAAATCTTGGACAAGAAAATATAATCTTAAGATCACAGTGGTACATTTAAGAGTTTAACGAATCTTAATTTTATATAAATATATAAATAAATATATCATATTAATAAATAAAAATATATGTAAAGTCAACATTACAAAATTATATTAGATTAAAAGAATTATAAAAGAGAGAACATATAAGAAGAGAATTAATTGATTTTGATCGATTATAATTTATTTAATACATGGGTATTTATACACTGATTTTGGGCTTTTCGCATAAGTGATCTAGATAAATAAGTCATAAACTAGATAGACTAACAACTTTATCAGATCAATAATAATTAATTTCTTACCGCTCTAACTGATAATAATAATTAGTTTCCTCCCATTTCTCAATTTTATAACTACAATTTAAAGCAATAACATAACTATAACAAGGAATAAAGATTCCCATCTCCTATAATTATTATATTTACTTATGCTTGATGGAAATTGGATTGGCAATAAATAGATAGTGATTAACACCAAAATCATCTCGTAATGGTTGAAAGTGCAAGTTTCATTGTGTATGAACTACCTCATACTTTATGATAAAACAGAGAAGTAACAAAAATGTGACTTTCATTTCACCACAACATGATTCATATAGTGATCATTTCTTAACAATCCTTTAATATTTTCTCTTAGAAAGCCTAATTCCAGAGCGGGAGATATATAGGGGACAAAACAATGGATGACTTAATGCCGTTAATCATAGAATTGATAAAAATACGTACGAAAATAAATTTTATCATTCAAATCAGAGGCACCTTCTAGAAGGGACCAATTTATGAAGCGCTCGCCTGAGTCTAAAATATTGTTATATATGACAAAAGAATAAACAAGAATGATATCATATCATACTTGAAATATCACAATATTAGTTGTAAAATGCCATAAAATTATGAGAAATGCTATATAATTGAAAAATGTGTTAAAAGTTGTAAATTAAATGCACTTCATCTCCACAACTACACTAGAATTTGAAGTAACAACTTAGAAGTGATTTAGGTTTATTTTTATATTTCCTTTTAAGTTATGGTTTTGAGAATTTTCTTTTTTCACTAAGTAGTAATCTAATTCATATAACTTGTCAGAATGTTCAACGATAATAATAAAAATGATGTAAGAAATTGAAAACTAAAAGAAAAGGGATAATAGGGAAAAAAATCACCCTAAATTATAACAATCAAAAAATTAGAATTAATTGCACGAGATTTGGCATAGGTACCCATATAAATATATATTACATCATACATATACATATACATATACATATATATTGTAGATACAAATTGTTTCCTATCATGACTTATTTCCTAATTTTGTAATTAAATCTTTTTTAATAATGATTAAATTCATTGGGTAACACCAAATGTATTTTACAAAATTATGAATTTTTTTTTAAAATTTTGGTTACAGAACTCTAGTTAAATTTTACAAGTTTCACTCCAACCTTGAAGTGAAATTTACAAATTTGTAATAAAAATTCACAACTTTTAAAAAAATAATCAAAAAGAAAAAAAAATCATGTCAGTATTTAGAAGTTCAGTACATGTTTTTGAAAATTATGAGTTTAACTGCAATATATATATATATATATATGAAAAATAGTATAATAAATTGTTTCCTAATTTGTATTTCTGTATATCCTAATTGTAATATAAATTTTCAAGTATTCTAAAAAAGATTTGTTTATAGTATTCTAATTAAGTTATTTTTTTATTATTAAATAATGGTGTGATAAATGTTACCTTATTGGATTTCAAATGCTGAAAATCGAAAATAATGCTAAATGGGCATTTATGTCCACAACTATATATTGAGAAGAGAGAAAATTATTTATGACGTAGCGGAAAGCTAAGATTGTGATCTTATAAACTCACAATATAGAGACAGTACTCAAGTTTTATTAAAAGATAGTCTTCCTTCAATGTTTATTTTGAAATCCTCTTATAAGAGGAGACAAATGCAAGAAAGGAAACAAATTTGAAATAATTCGAAATGCAGATTTGGAGGACTAAATGAAGGGATTTGGCCGAAAAATGACGTGCATAACCGCCAAAAGCTGTGACCTAATTTCTTTGGGCTATTTTGGGTCAAATTAGCCAAGCCCCACGCAATTCTAATTTCTCCACTTTTTGGGCCGGGCGGTCTTACGACAATCCAGTATAGTTAAGTAGATGTCTACTATCTGTTATACACCTATTTCCTTCCCAAATGGAAAAAACTACTTCTAAAACTAATAATAATTAGTTTACTCTTATTTGCAATTTGAAGCAATAACAAAAGTATAACAAGAAAAAAACATTGCCATGTCCCATTTGGACAAGATAAAACAAACCCACCTCTTAGGTGGGATAAGAAACTTTAGTGGGATAAATAATCCACCTGAATATCCAATCTCAACGAACACCAAACATGGTATAAGATAAAGTTTTCATATTCCGCCTTCTTATTCTGCTCAAATGTAGCCTATGATAAAACAGAGAAGTAGCAAAAATGCGACTTCCATTTCACCACAACATGATTCATATAATGATTATTTCTGAACAATCCTTTAATATTTTCGTATATGGATACCTTAATGCCGTTTAATTATGTAATTAATAAAAATACATACAAAAATAATTTTTATCATTCAAATCAATGGAACCTTTTAAAAGAATTGTACATCCACACAATTCACCATCAGCTCGTCGCCCTAGCATCGACCAATTACGATCATAATGCCAGCAATTTATGAAGGGCTCACCCGAGTCTAAAATATCGTTATGTATGTCAAAAGAATAAACAAGAAGAATATCATACAATCTTTTTTTTTTTTAACGCAAAAGGATATCTTACTTGAAATATCACAACTTCAATAGTAAAATGCCGTAAATATTATGAGAAATGTTACATAATTGAAAAATGTGTTAAAAGTTGTAACTTAAATGCACTTCATCTCCACAGCTGCAATATAATTTGGAGTAACAAATTAGGAGTGATTTAGCTTTATTGTTATATTTCCTTTTAAGTTGCATTTTTGAGAATTTTCTTTTTTGCCTAAGTAGCAATCTAATTCATATTGCTTGTGAGAAGGTTCAAAGATAATAAATAAAAAAATTTAAGAAATTGTAACTACAAGAAAATGGTGAATTTATGTAAAAATGCTTATTTATAAATTTTAATTAAAAGTTACTACATTGAGAGAGAGAGAGAGAGAGAGAGAGAGAGAGAGAGAGACTATGCTGGCATGAGATTTTTTATAGCTAAAGGGTTAGAGGGCTTCAATGGGGTGGGGCTAAATTACCTAAATACAGCCCAACAAAAAGCCACTTGATATAAAAGAAATAAATATAAAAAAATGAAGAAGAAAAAGAATAAACAAGTTGTCTATGAGGAGAGGGGTTGTCTCGGTAGTAGCCAACCTTCACTTTTATTTTGAGATTAAGGGTTTAAAAAAAAAAGTTGTCTATTAACATTTGTTCGCTTTTAGCACATTTTTTTTTTTTTTAACAATTTTCATTTATCTACTTTATTTACCCGTAAAAATATCATTTTTTTAATAGATAGTAGTTTAAATTTTGTCTACCTTATTTTAGGGAAAATTTCACCTTGCTCACCTTAATTACATTTATCATAAATTTATAGTGAAAGGTACACTTTATTTAAGTATTTTAATACTTAAATTAATGAATCGTAATATTTATTTGAATATTTTCTCACCATGTTTAAAAAACACTATAGAAATATTAAAGGAAATTGTATATAATCGTGTATCAAATTCTACTTTTACCCTTTTAGCTAGCGTCAATATCTTTGGCTCCGCCGGTAATATATGATGCACAGAATAATTCATTTTGATAGAAGTACATTTTTCCTTTTAACATCTGACAAAGAAAATAAAATGAGATGGGTTATACATTAAAGAGGAATAAGTTTTTGTACTTTGTTACGATAAACGTTATTCACGTCAGCTAATACACACTTCCGGCCATCTTAAAGGTATAATCCCCAAATTGGAGGGTGCATTTAGAAATTTAAACAAACCCAATTTTATGTAAATATATAAATAAATATATCATATACTATTTTTAAAGAATTATATTGGATTAAATCAATAAATATTTATTGCTCTTTACTCCTTCCTCTAACTAATAATAATAATTAGTTTCCTCCCATTTCTCAATTTTATAATTCCAAATAACATAACAGGAAAAAAATAAAGAATCCCCTGTTCCAAAAATCCTTCCTCTAACTAATAATAATAATAATAATTAGTTTGCTCCCATTTCTCAATTTTATAATTGCTATTTAAAATAATAATATAACTATAATAACAAATTAAGATTGCCATGTCCCAAAAGTAAAATTATAATATTTACTTATGCTTGACGGAAACTGGATTGGCAATAAATAGATAATGATTCACACCGAAATCATCTCATAATAGTTGAAAGTGCAAGTTTCATTCACACCGAAATCATCTCATAATAGTTGAAAGTGCAAGTTTCATTCAGTATACATGATCTACCACAAAAATGCGACTTTCATTTCACCACAACATGATTAATATAATGATTATTTCTTAACAATCCTTTAATATTTTTGGGTAGAAGAACTAATTCAAGAGCAGGGGACAGGGGACAAGACAATGGATGCCTTATTGCTGTTTAATTATAGAGTTGATAAAAATACATACAAAAATAAATTTTATCATTCAAATCGGAGGCACCTTCTGAAAGAATTGTACACCCATGCAACAATTACAGTCAAAAAGGGACCGATTTATGAAGGGCTCACTCGAGTCTAAAATATATGACAAAAGAATAAATAAGATGGATATCATACTTGAAATATCACATTATTAATTGTAAAATGCCATAAAAATGATGAGAAATGCTACATAATTAAATAACGCGTTAAAAATTGTATCTTAAATGCACTTCATCTGCACATCTGCACTAAAATTTTGAGTACAAATTAGAAGTGATTTAGCTTTAATTTTATATTTCCTTTTAACTTGTGGTTTGTTTTTTCCGCTAAGTAGCATTCTAATTCATATAGTTTGTCAACGACTCACAATGTTCAACAATAATAATTAAAACGACATAAAAAATTGATAACTAAAAGAAAAAGGATATTATTGGAAAAAAAATTATCTTATATGATCATATTTTTACGAAAGGTAGAAAATAAGATATTTTATTACAAAATGAAACATTTTATTACCATAAATAATATCAATTAAGCACAAAATTAGAATTAGTTACATGAGATTTGACATACGTACCCGTATAACTATATATTACATCATAATATATATATATATATATATTATAGATACAACTTGTTTCCTAATTTGCTAATTACATTGTTCTTTATCTTGATTAGATTCACTTGGTAAGATCAAATGTCTTAACAAAATTATGATTTTGTTTTTTGAAATTTGGTTATAGAACTTTAATTAAATTTTACAAGTTTCACTACAAACTTGAAGTGAAATTTACAAATTTCGCTGCAAATTTGTTAGAAAAGTTTATAAGTTTTTCAAAGAACTAAAAAGAAAAAAAAATTGTGTCAGTATTTCAAAGTTCACTATAAGTTTTTCAAAAATGTCATAGTGAAATTTACAAATTTAACATAAAAAATATGAACTACGGTGAAAATTCTGACGAGTTTAATTGCAAAAATTATGTATATATGAAAAATAGTGTAGTCAATTGTTTCCTAATTTGTATTTCTATATATCTTAATTGTAATATAAATTTTCAAGTATTCTAAAAAAGATTCTTTTTATAGTATTCTCGTTAAGTTTCTTATTTTATTTAAATAAGAGTGTAATAAATGTTACCTTATTGGATTTCAAATTTTGAAAATTGAAAATAATGCTAAATGGGCATTTGTGTCCATAACAATATAAATTTTGCAAAAAATGAGTTTGGATTGAAAATATTTGTATCATGTCCTTCTTGCCTATATCCATACATATTAAAGATTTATTACCGAATGACCCAATAGAAAATGACGAATCTATTTAACAATACTTAATTTTAAATTTTAATTAAAAGTTGTACATTGAGAGAGAGAGAGAGAGAGAGAGAGAGAGAGAGAGAGAGAGAGTTATTATGTTAGCATGAGATTATAGCAAAGCGCCAAAGCCGAAGGACTTTTTGGTGAATGTGGACCTTTGCGTGCATTCTCGAAATATATAACTTATTAATTTACTCGACATGATTATCCGGTAAGAGTATCAATTTCTTTCAAAATCCAAACCTTTTTTGCTGGCTACTTTACTCACACTCTTATGGTTCACTCATTTCTTTAGAATTTTAATAGTAGTTTTATGATGTAAAAAATGAAGTAGTAGATACTAGACGATAATGAAGTTAAGAATAATTTGATTTAAGCAATTTTCTTTAAATGAAAATGAAGTGGTAAATTAATATTTTCTTAATTAGGAAATTATTTGGGACCTTCAATTAAAGTGCATGTGCTTTTTCGAATTAGTTTATAGCTGAACAAGAACAAATGCAATCGAATTATTTTTGAGAAACAACAATGTGATTTCGAGTTGTATTGATCAAGGTTGTTGGAATGTTTTGTTCTTTGATGCAACAAGATTTCACTTTTCCGTATCAGGCAGTCCAAAATCAACGGGAGAAACAAATAAGAACGGATATTGGAAGACAAAATGGTCTAGACATATTTTTTAATAGCTATTCAAATATTTTATCTATATGAAAAACAAATATATTATTCAGATTTAGGAACTAAACTTCGGAACCAAACTATAGATAACAAAAAAGCGCACATAAAGCAAAGAACTATCATAATATATATTAATTTTTACTTGTAATTTATATTATTCTAATATTCCAAGAAAAGATTTATTCATATATTTTTTTAACAAGTCTATATAACCTACATATAACGTACATATGTGTATAAGTAATATAAAATGTAAATTGAGAAATAATTGTTGATAGAAGTTAAGTCTAATACTCATAATTTTACCAATAAATATATATATAATTAACCAATATAATATTGACAAAATCTTAAATCAAACTACAAATAAATATATAAAATTAACAAATATGACATTAACAAAATCGTAAATCAAACTCCAAACAAAGAGATAGCTACCTAGTCTTTAATTTTTTGCTTGACAAATAATTATTAGTTTCTTCAAATCTCTCAGAATTTATATTGAAATTTTAAGAGTAACTTTAAAACTATAACATCTATTATAATGAAAAGATAGCGGCCTAATATAGAAATACATTTCTTATATTTATTCATATGTTTGATTGATAATTGAATTGTAATAAATAGATGGAGATTCATGCAATATAGTTGGATTACATCGGAACAGTTGAAAGTAAATGTTTTGTTTTTTTAGACACAAGAGGAGTGACCTACAAAAATACATTTTTAATAATATGTACTTTTAATTCATATCACTCTAATGTTATAACGAAAGAAAAATTAAAAACAAGCGTAAAAAGAACCAAAAGCAAACTTTTACGAAAACATAAAGCATGCAATGAAGAAAAGGAAAAGAAAAAAAACGAAAATTTAACTGGGAAAATTAAAGTCTATAAAATTAGGCTACGTGCAACTGTCCTTTCAATGTTAGGAGAAGAAATGTGAAAATAGTAAGGTTTTAATGGGACTTTCTATGGGCAATTTCTATAATCATTTTGAACTATTTGTATATTAAGTAGAAGGTCAGTTAAATGGGAAATTTTTATAATTATTTTTACATTTAGAAATGATTATAGAAAAAATAAACTCGGTTAATTAGACTACACAATAAAACCCTTTCTCAGAACAATTGTACCCCGATCTAATTAAATTTTAATTATTTATTCTAAGAAGGTAATAATGTGAGAGGGAAAGTGTTATAGTTAAAGGATATTTATTTTTGCTAACTCCTTTTTTCTGCCTTCTATTTTTCCTAAACAAAGGTATATATAGATAAAGACCAATTTAAAGGGTGACGATATATATATTTATCTTGCAAAATATATATCTAATTTTTTACATGGAGATAGAAATAAATCTATGTTTTTTTAAAAAAAAAAAAGAAAAAAAAAAGAAAGAAATCTGTATTTGCTTAAATCTTTAGACTAGACTTTAAAGTCTACAACTCTCTTATGAATTCCGAGTGATCAGAATTTCTTTTACTTTTTTCTAATTAAATGAATAACCTTTACTTTGATAAACTAATCCACTAAGAAATAGATGTTCATTTTCACTATCATCTTTTAAATCGAACATTGAAATATGTCAAGGTTTGTTGCGTAATCACTATGTTAATATAATGTTTTAATTTTTCTTATTGTACTTGAAAATCCATAAAAATATATTTACGACAAGGGGATTTAGTTGCTTAAGCAGGCAATAAAATCCAAACTCACAGCTATTGCATAACATGAATTAAAATAGTTAAGGCATGCTATCAATTTATGGGAATCAAACAAGAGATAACTCAGTCTCGTCAATTATGGTCACAATTTTCATCATACATAATGAGAGTTCAAACTTTATTTTCTCTAACCTAAAATTCTGTTTTTATTTTTCTCAATTTATAATTTTCATTAAGATGGGAGATTTGTCAAACAATTAGTATTAATTTGCTCCAACATCCCAATTAAAGTCATCAATTTAAAATAATTAGTTTTAAGTAGAAACAAATTATTGACTAGAGCTAGAATACTTTAAATATGCGCCAATGCTCCACAGTGATACATACTTCTTCACAAAATTCTTGTATTCACTAATGTTTGATGGAAATTGAATTTGTAATTATATAAATCGAGACTTACACCATAAATCATCTTCCAGTGGATCAAAGTTCAATTTTTATTTCTGTTCATAGAAAGTGAATGACCTACAACATACATTACATGATTCATATCATGTTTAAATACTGACGAAGAAGAGAAGAAGAACAAAGACTAACTTTTAGAAAAACATAAACTAATTAACCAAAAATAAAAAGAAACAAGGAAAATTTTACTTTATGTACTGTCTTTTGTTGTTTGCAGTCTTAAGCTATTGTTACTTTTTCTTTAAAATTTATTAAATTTTTCCACCTTATTTATTAAAAGTGTATTTGATATATATATATATACAAACACTATTAAATTTACAAAAAATTGGAAAAAGATGTGAATGATTAGGTGAGAGTAACTATTATTTTCTAGTTTTATCCATAGATCCAACTTTCCAATTTTCTGGGGAGTAAGTAAGAAAAGCCATTGTGGATGAAGCACAAAAGAATTATTTATATTATTACTCCTCCGACCGTAATTCTTAAGGGTGCTTTTACCAGCACTGTAATTTTGTCAGAATACTGATTATGGGTGTTGGTAAAGGCACCCTTAATTTATAGCGCGCTATACATCCATTATTAGAAAATAATTAGGGTGCCTTAACTAATCACTTTATTTTTAACTCAATATATATATATATTCTTTTGGATTTTGAAAACAATGATTCACCGGCCTAAAATTTACATTCAATAAACACAATCTGATTAATATAGAATTTCATTGAAATATTTTTCCTTTGAGTTGTAGATGGGTTTCTATTTCATACTTTGATACTCTTTTGATGACATTTATTTTTGTGTTATTGCAGCAATAATGTAAGATTCAATTTTCTCTAGCATAATGGAATAAAAGCAGCCGGAAAGAAATAAACAAGGAAGTGATTTTTGTGTTTAGAATTGGATTGAAAAAGAGGATGAAGGGAAAAGAGATTTCTAATTAAGGCACCCTTGTTATTTTTTAGTAATGGGTGTGTAGATTGGAAATTAAGTGTTCCTTTACCAACACCCAATTTAAATTTATGAATAATGATAAACGTATAATATTGTTATCCATAAGCTATTTCCCAGAGTCGCTTGACGCGTTTGTTGTACTAACTTTGCTGAATTATCCTCTTATCTTGAGATTAGTACCTTAGCGAGTTTTGCATCTAATGTGGCCCAAGTTGGTGTATATTTTGTAGTATTCTAAGTACTCGTAGGTGTGCAAATCATTGGCCTTCAAAAGATTGATCAAAAGCAAGTTTAGAGGTTTGCAAAAATGCTAAATGTCACAAAACCATGATCGATCATGGCATTAAAATCAACAGGCAGTGCACTTCCATGATCGATCATGGGATTTTCATGATCGATCATGGCATGGCGAGGACACCAACTAACCACTACTTTTAGCCTGGTTTTAGCGATTATTATATTGTTCCTAGATATTTTTCTTGGATTTATTTTATTATTGTTTAGCTATATTGGGGTTCTTTTAGGCTATTATTATGATTTAGACATTATCATCAAGAGCAAGAGTTAGAGAGAAAGGAGAACTCTTTTTACTTTTTCTTCTTTATTTTTCTTGTAAGTTTCCTTAATTGTAAGAATGATTTCTTTTCCTATAATATTTGTTTTTGCATTTATTATGGAGTAGTTTATTACTAAGGTTACGAAAGTGAATCGCGATATGATTTTTGGTAATTAATTTCTCAATCCACGTTTAAATTTTGATAAAGACTTGTGAATCATTTTCCTTAACAAACCTACCATTTTAAAAGCTTTCTAGGTATTTTCATAAGATGATTAGACTTTACATGCCTTGTATGTGTATTTCTCGAGCAAGAATGATAATTTAACATCTTGTATGGTTCTAGAAAGTTTGTAACCCCTTTTTCACCATATATGGACCTTTTTCCTCTTTATAGAGATTATGAGGAGTTCTTAAAATTACATAGATGAGCTACAAATTTGTTAAGCTAATCTTTGATTTACTTAATGATATTTTGAGTGCTTCATACACTTTATGTGATATTTAGACTCCTTATTGCCTTTCTTAAGTGATAATTGATTAGTTAATGAATTTATTCCATAAACTTCATTTCGTTTAATTGTAAGGATTCACCATCTAATTTTCACTTTTTTAAACCATGAGATTTCCCATAAATGCTTCATATAAAGCTTTTTATAATGAGTTTATCATCTCTAACTCGGATTAGCTTTCTCGGGAATGGGTTGCCTTGCTTCACATTCATAGCTAAGAGATAGATATGATAGCTTCATCCTTGGTGGAATTTTGTTGTATTCTCTTTTGATGTAGCTTCAACCCGGGAATGCGTTGCATATTGTAGACACCCCAATCCGTGATCCTCGCAAGAACCCTAAAACCATCGAAAAAGCACATGTTTGAGCCTAGAACTCAGCTAAAATAATGAAAACTGCTTCGGGAGGTTTGTAGCATAACAAACTTGTTCCCAGAAGGATTTATCATGCGACAAACCAATTTTCAGAGGACTTTGTCATGCGACAAACCTCCAGATGTCGCACAACAAATCCCTCTGACCCAGACCATCCACTCCTTGACACATCAATCTGTCAAGGACAACCCTTCAGCTGTTTGTCACGCAACATTTAGCAAGATGTCGCACGTCATTTCTAATTTTGTGGAAAATGTCATGTGACAAACTCCCCCGAGCATTATAAATAGGCCAAACACGCCAAGGGTTGGAGACATAAACTTTGACCCTAAGAAAAGGCTATTATCTCTCCAAAAATATGATTTTTTTTAAGTTCAACTTATCAAGTTTTCGAGGAATCTCTGAGTTTTTAATACTCGACGTCTTGTATATCAAAGTCGAATTCTCGATTGTATGTGGATGAGAAAAGTCTATATTCGTCTGATTATCTTCTGTCATATTATATTTTCTCTCTTTTTTATCTTATTTTTATTGTCAGGAAGGTAAAGAAAGTTTCTTCTAGTATTTAAAGTTGATATTGTTGACCTTGAAGGTCTTAATCTTATTTTGATAATAACAATAAATCAATCATGTGTAATTTAACATGTGTGTTGAAGTTATTATAACCACATTTCAACGATCATTAATCGTGGACCAAAACTGATAAATCCAAACCAAGTTCATTCCTCTACAAGCATTGGACAAGACAAGAAGATAAATCTCATCATAATGCAAATCCATGAAGCTCAAAAGATCAAGGATCACATGTAAAAGCTTCAAGACAAAAGTTTCAGGTGAAGATCAAATTAAAGAAACAAATCGAAGCATTCACTACACCATTTCGCGGGATTAGTAACAGACAAATTTTTTTGTTTCTAACGCATAAAGTCCATTACAAAGGTGTAACATGGTATGTCCGTTACTAAGAGAACACATCCATTACTAATGCAAGCTAATATTATTTTCCCTTTATTTTAATAGATGAAAGACCGAAAATATTTTTAGTAATGGATAATCTGTTACTAATCCGTTACTGACTCATATCATTTTTTTTTACTCATCCCGCTATATTTTTGTTAAAAGAGAATTAAAAATAGAAATCCAAATCCAAAATTTTCACTAAGATGCCCAAAATTTTCCACCCCTCTCATTCATCCCGCTCACACTTCGAAAGTTAGAAGCCCCCAAATTTCATTCATCCTCCACAAGCCCTAACTCTCACCATCACGTTCATCTCTGTTGGTAGTCGCCTCTCTCTCTTTCTGCCTCTGGTTAATGCATCTCCTCTCTCTTTCTCTCTAGTTCACCAGTGACTACACTTTATCCGCTGGTGCATCTCTACCGTCGCCGATGTTCTCCTTCCTCACTGTCATACTCCAAGCTTCAGGCAACATAGGTAATTTTGAAACTCTATTCTTCAAGCAACTTGGTTCGAATTTGTGCATAATTTCGGATTGGGTTTAGAATTTCACTCTCTCGTGCCCTAATTTTCTCTCTTTCAGATCTCCCGATGAAGACTCATCCTCTCAGATCGGTTTTCTCCGACATCAAAGCGGCGTCGTTTCCTTGTTCGGCGGCGGATCAGGTCTTTGTGTTTCGTAGCTCTCTTACTGTTTATGTAGTGTGCACACATTATTGTTTGCATCTGCATTTTTAATTTGTTCATTGCAAGCCCATGGTCTTCTATCTCTCTTATTTATTTTTTCTATATATTCGTATTGCATTTGTTTAATTTTTTTTATTTTTTTTATTGACTGGTTCATTTGTTGGTCCAAATTCTGCGGCTACAATTTATGAATTTGTGCTGGAATTTGATGTTTCTTAATTGTTAGAATCACGTGCTATCTCTCTGTCATCTAATATTTGCCTTTATGTTTATGTACCTTGTGTGCTTACAAAAGTGAGGGAACTAATGACCAAGTTTATAATGTCCTTTAAGTTTCTGTACCTTCTAAGTTTACAAAAGTGAAGGAACTAATGACCAAGTTTTTAATGTTTAGTATTTAGAAATATGCATTTGCCTATAGTATGTTTAAAATGAGTAACTAGCATTATTTTTAAGAAGAGCTGAGTTGAGAATTATTATATTATTATGTCAGAATTAAGCCACCTTTAGCTTCCGGTTCCTTCTAAGGGAAATTAATTACAAAGCATTTTCTAGTTAAAATGATCAAAGGTGTAGGGGGAAATATACTGTACCATCTAGAACATCGTATATGCAAATCTTCGTAAGCTTGTTGGTTCTTCTTCAAATAGTAAGCTTATTTGTGATGATGTGTATAGTTTTATACATTAGTAAGGTTTTGAAAGAAGTGAGTTGTGGAGGAAAAAGATAGGGAAAGGAGAAACTTTTGTAACCTCATCAAACAAATTTTATTTTTATTTTTTTGATCCAGCTTGAGTAAGCGGCAAAAGTTTTAATATAATTAAAAGAAAAGACACAAGAGGTTTGGGAGTAGCTTGAAGGAATCCCACGTACTAAATAAAGCTATGAACATAGTAGCTTGAAGGACCATCTTTGTACAACCTAGTTTGGAGCCAATGGTTTTGTTGCCTATAATGAAAGTTGGTAAATTAGTACATGGTTTTGAACCAATTATGAGGTTAGTTTTTGCCCTTTTGCAAGGGCATTCATGGACTGATATTAACAGGATCAATGTATGGAAAAATAATGGTTGTGGAGTGGAGCCTTAAGTAGTGAGAAGTGTACAATCCCTCCAAGGATCGGACTTCCATATCTTTGTTAATTTGAATTATGATTAATTAATTAGATGTAAACACCAACATGCATTACATAATTCCACTTGTTATGTAGTTATATACAATTGCATAACGTTTTTATAGTATTTTAGGATTGCATGCAATTAAACATAAAATCAATACAAGCAATGAGTATAAAGCCATAAACAGAGTGAAAGTAACTATAAAACTAGCTAAAAGTGTGAGTTAAATGGATTTGGAGGGTTAGCGTAGTAGGAAGAATCCTTGACTTGGACTTAGGATTCCTCATCAGGAAGGTTTTAGAAAAAAATATTTTATTTGTAGTTAAAGGTAAAGATTTTATGCATTTTAATAATGTGACTACGTCGTTCTCATCTCTCTTTCGCCAAATCCTTTTGTTATATTCACTGTTACGAGGTTAAAAAAACAAATGGGCCTTAAGAAGGCAAAAATGACGTGTATATTAAGACTTTTGACTTTTACATAATCATCCTTAATTAATGTACCTTTTGGGTTTGGTTTTATTTGTTTGGTGTGGCAATAATTAAAAGTGGGTCATATAATTTCCTGCTAAAGTACTGTTCCAAATGAAAATGACATGAAATAAATAAATCCTAATCAATGTGCAGGATAACTCTGCTAAGTGGACACTTGTTCTGAGCCTGGTTATAGCAATCTTGATTATTTGCACCGAATCCAAAACTGGAAAAAATGTATTTAATGTTGTAGAATATGAAGCTGTTGGTGATGGCAACACAAATGATACACAAGTGTTGTTTCTACTTTTTATGTTGGGTGACTTTAATCAAACATAGTTTTTACAAACTTTTTAGTATCTGTTCTCATAAATGGTTTTTTTTTCTCTTTTTGTGGGTTTCTTTTAGGCATTTGAAAGGACATGGAACTGTACATGTAATGCCGAGGGAGAAAAGGAGACCATGATTATCCCATATAGAAACATATTTTTGGTGTATCCCTTGACATTGGCTAGCCCTTGCAATCTTAATTACATCAACATTATGGTAAGAGTTTAACAAATGAACAAATTTTTTGATCGTTTAATTAAAATCCCAGTTCCAAATACTTGGGAAAAATAGTTAGATAGGCAGCAAACAACATATCTACGTGTCGTATTTATGTGCGTGCACTCTGCAACACATGCCAAGAGCGTGATGCAACTGTTAAGAGACAAGTAACTTTTTTTTTAATATATATATACGGGAAGGAATTAAATTAGTATGGATCGTACGTACTTATGACGGATTTTGTTGGGTAGATATCAGGGAAGATAATAGCACCCAAGAGTCCCGAGGAGGTATGGAAGGGAAGAAAACAATAGGGTAAACAGGGGATTCTCTCTTTAAAGGAGGAGTTAGAACAGTTAAAGGGAGGTATTGTTATGGTTCCTCAGCTGAAAAATATCGGTGGAGATGATCTTGTGCTCCTAAACAAAAGGTACCCTTTTAGTCAGTTTGCTTTTCACTATTACATTTTCTCTTTTGGGATTCATCTTGATGTATAACTATAATGTATGTATATGTGTGTAAAGGACTAGAGGAGTGGGGGTGGATAGGTAGGTAGGTCCGGTCTACAATCTAGAACTCCACCAACCATTGAGTAAATAGGAGACAAATCTTAAATTTAGTCTGATATATTTAATAATTGAATGTGCACAAGTGCTGGGTTTCTTTTTATCATTGTTTTCCTTTGGCTGATAATAAGCAGACTACTTTATTAAAATGGAAAGTAAAAAGATACACTGGGTGCTGGGTGAGTATAAATTGGAGGGTCTGAACGTAATCTTTCGTACAATACATGGACACTATTTATCCTTGTACCTGTACACACAAGTATATCAGGGCTATTGGTTATCATGCCTTGTGTTTAGAAGTTCAAATTCATTTATATATAATATTTTAAATATCTCTGACTTAAGAAAATATTGAATGTTTACACACATGTTTTAATTAGTAAAAAGTATATTCCTTAACCTTTCTTGTATTCTCCGTGCTTATCTCCGTACTAGATGGTTCCTTGCAATATATCCATTGTGTCTACTTTTCATACCCATGAATCTCACAACCATTTTTCTACCTCTCTGTACTCTAAAGTCTAAACCCTCAAGCTTTTGCTAATTTCTGCACACATCAAAACCAACTAAACACAATTCAAAATTCCAAGTACTATCTTATGATAATAGTTCAACTGAAAACAAATACTGCTTCATTACTACATATTTTACATGTTATTTACTTTTTCTCTATTTGTTTGTTTAATTTTTTAATATGTGAAAACTATTTTCTTGATATCCTTGAGTTTTATCACCATTGTCATATGTAAAGCTAGAAGATGGTCAACTCAAGCTCCAATCAAGATTGGAACAAGAAGAAGAAGCTAAAGTTGCTTTACTGAGCATAATACAACGATTAACAAAGTTAATTCTAGTCTCCACAAAATCTTCACAATCATCTAGGTTACCTCATTGCCCTGGTCCAAGATGAAGACATTCCTTTGGAGAAAAAGAGGTATTATTTTTTGGTTAACCTATATTTTATTCTACACAATTATCTTGGCCTCATGATTTTTTTAAAGATGTATTACTTTAGTCTAGTTTATATTACTTGACTGGTTTTATTTATTGACTTTGCAGCTTGCCTATCTCCCTTTTAGAAGACAAGACTTAATCTTGGATGATGAAAACATTGATTTGTTTGTTTCTCTTTATTCGAGTACGGAGATTGTAGATGTTACACTGAAAGAGGGGAAGAAGACTAGGAAGCATGGATTGTTAAACTGGTTAAAGCCAATAACATATTAATCATGCCAATATATCAGTTAGTATCAAGCCCTGATCTTACTCGCTCTTGTTTATATTGCGTAAGCTAGCCTGGTGAAATGTAGTTCATATTATAAGTAAAATTTAGAAATATATGCGAACATATGATTTTTATCTTTGGCCATTGTTTACTATAACCACATGATGCAATCAAACACTTCTCATGAAATGAGATCATATGTTTGCATATATTTTTATCCTTGGCCATTTTTTTCCTATAACCTTTGCCAATGGTAGATACCTGATTATGTATTTCCTTACTTCTAAACCTTAAGTAATTTTATGATATTTTTCAGAAACAAGACAGTGGCTTTGAGGGCAAGCACTAGCTATGAGTCGAGTGGAATCAAATTTGTTAGCACACTTTCACCCCTCAAGCAAAAAGCGTTAATTATCATGCAGAATCTAGACATTCACATTTTTTACTATCAGATAGTATTCCTTCGGCGGACCTTCTATCGGAGTCCAGACAGGATAGAGAAATTCCCGACGATATTTTTTGTGAGAAGAGACCCATCTAGTATGGTAAGTTCTTCCCTTGTTTGAACATGTCTTTTATTTTTGAGCAAATATACTCGTAAATTAAATTATTTTTATTATTTTGTTGACTTCTTGGGTGTCTGAAGTTTCCAAGTTGACTCATTTACACTACTAGGGTTCGTTTGATAAAAAAAGGAAAAAAGTGAAAAATGATTAATTTTTATGAGAAGTTGCAGAAAGAGATGAGTGACTTGGTGATGTGGTCTATATCTGTTCCTCTTTTTTTGCATAATTTTTTTCTTACAAATTGGCTAAATAATTGTATTCTATGGTAAACACGGAAAAATAATATAACATCTCACCAAATCTTTCACTCATTTTCCAATTTCTGATCAAATTTAGTAATGCTTTAAATCATTTTCCGCCCTTTTCTATGCAGATGAGAAACAATCATCCACAGCTTGTCTCTAGTTTGAAAAGGATGCCAAGAAGCCTTATGTTCCAAGATGATTGGTTATTGGAAATGACGAGAATGTTGTTGACTTAGATACAGATTCTATGTTATCTGAGATTATAGTAAATTCAATTAATTTTGGATATTTCTTTCATATTACAGATTTGAATTCAGTAGTGCATGTAGTTTGTGCAATGGTTTGATGCAGTAATTTTGGTTATTGGAAATGATGAATATTAGTTTTATGAATATTGGTTTGTTGTTTTTTTATGAATATTGGTTTGTATGATACCATTTGATTATTATATTGGAATTTGTATTGCATGGCTAAAATTGGTTACATCTGCAGCCATAGGAATTTGTATTGTGCTACAGGAAAATTGGAAAAAAAATACAAATTTTTAATCAATTTATACTCTGTAACGGCTATGCACCGTTACAAATATGTAACGGTTTTTCCTTAGTAACGGTTTTATTCCATTACAAACTATTAAAACTTTAATTACTAGTACATGTTATTGTAACGGTTGTTCAGTATTTTTAACGTATTAAATCCGTTACTAAAATTAGTATTAGTAACGGATTAGCAATGTATTTAGTCCGTTACAAAATTATTTTTTGTAACGGATTTTGACTAATTTTAGTAACGGATATCGCCTAAATACTAACGGATTTTTTGTGTTAGAAACATTTTTTCTAACGGATTATATCCATTACAAAACGGCCATTCTGGTGTAGTGATTCAAAGACTTGTAAATTTGATATTTGAGTGAGTGCTTAGGATTTATGTAAAATTTCTTATTTGATTATTTATATAGCTCATACATATTGATATATTTTTCTTAGATTCATCAAAACCAAGTTTTAATCAAAATCATTTCAAAACATCATTCTTACAAATACCGGTTTTGAAATAAATTCATATTAAATTCAAACTATCATATTTTGATTTTTCCAGAAAATAGGTTCTTAGAAACTTATTTTTGAAGTCCCCAAAGCATTAGAATTAATTTTGGAGCTAAAATGAAAAAGTCCAAAAATTGAGATTTTGGCTTAATGGACAGAGCCCATCAGTCTACTAAGCAGCTTTGCTCAGTCGACTAAGGGCCCATCAATAGACTAATGAGCTTTGCTCAGTCAACTGATGATTCAGAATATAGCCGTTGGATTTCTGACTTTTTACCATTTTTGGTACTAAACTTCTACCAAACCTCAAAAACAGCTATATCACTCTTTGGACTATATATATGCCTTCTAAGACATATTTGAAAGTACTTTTGATCACTCTTAAATATATAGTTCATCTATCTTTAATATCAAAAGATTCAAGAATTTATTTTTGATCAATCATTCTTCGTTGAGCTATAAATCTTGATCAAGCAAAATAACTCTAATGTGAGCTTCAAACTGTATCTATTACACACTTGAGAGAGTTATTGTTAATTGGTTTGAATCACTAAACAATTTGTATTCACTTGTGAGAGGTAAATCTCATAGGCTAACAAGAAGTTAATTCTTGTTTAGTGATTGTGAGAGGTAAATCTCACAAATCAGGAAGAGAGAGATTCTTGTGGGAATATTATGGTAAAGAAATATTTGTAAGAGTGTGTGAGACAAAAACACTTGTAAAGGTTTAATCTTCACCCGGAAGGAGATTGATTTTAGTGAAAATTCTCGAGAAACTATCCGAGCGTGGAAGTAGGGTCTAATAAACCGAACCGTGTGGACAAAAAGTCTTGGACTTCAAATTGGTTCAATCTTTTTAAACTCAATATCTCTTTTTATTGCTATATCATTGCTTGTATTTTGAGATTGCTTATTTGCTTACCTTGGGATTGATTGCTTGATTGATTAGTTGCTTGCATTCCTTCTTATATTTGTTTAGTAAATTTGTTTTGCTTAAATCCTCTTAGAAAAGTTTTTAATTCCGCATTAAGTTTTTTAAAATCCTATTCACCCCCCCCCCTTTTAGGGTTGATTTTCGACCAACGGATATACCCATTATTTACTTATTTTTCTTTGTGTATACCCATTATTCTGTCCAAATTCTAATTGAATAAACTTGTTGTTGAGTTACAAATAGTCTGTTGTCTTCTCAAAACAAAACTCTGATAAAATCATTTTCGAAAATCAGAAGAAGTAAATATATTATTGTCCGGATAAATTAAGTTTTCAAAACCTAAAACGATAAAACATACTTAAAGGATTAAGATCGGGTATATCCAGTCTCCCATATAAATTGTGATATACCAGATATACTCATCTCAAAGGGTCCAAATTCACATAAAATCATTTCCAATTGAGAATTCATTTTTTTTTCCAAAACAACCGAAGCAAAAGTGAAACTAATATTGTTATCTGAGTAAACAATATTAGAATGCCCTTTCAAAATTTACAAACTTTGTCATTTGCATTTTATTTCCTATCAAAATAAAAGATCGGATTAAGGAATACAAGGTTTTTTTCCCTTTTCCCGTTTTTCACAAAGTCAGGTTTCTTTACAAACAAAGGAATGAGACCCAGGGTGGGATTTATAGATTCTTAGAGTGGCGACTCTGATGGGGATAATATAGAACTAGGCTCTTATATGTGGACTTTGTTTATTTTATGATTATGTGCATGCCTTTACTGTTTTTTTGTACTTCTACTGTTAACTGATTATAAAAAAACATTTTTTTAATAATAAAATTGAGATTTTCAAAATATACGTTGAAAGATAAGATATTTTTGAAACAAACCTTTCAAAATCTTTCATATACGTCACTATTTCATACATGTTCCTACGAATGTGATTTCACCCCAAATCCTTGGAAGTACTATAAGTGAGTAGGGAGTTGGTTCGCTTGGGCCAACATAAACCGAAAGTATTTACTTCCACTTTCCTTGGCCAAGTACGCCCCTGAGGTACATCGAGTGATGAGAAGACTCACGTACCCGGGAAGTATATCAAAAGGCTCTCGTACGTATCCATCCTTAGGGTATATCGCGAGGCCTTGCTAAATAAAAGGGAGCCTGAAGCCTTAACCATGCGTTCACTTGTGTTGCATATAAGATCAAGTCCAAGTAAAAAATATGTCAAGTCAGCCCTGGGGGATGTACCACCCTACGGCTTATTTTACTCACCATTTCTTATAAAACCCAAGGCCTGTCTTGTGGTCATTTTCAAGTACTTCTTTTGGCAAAAAATGAATCACTTTGAAGTCTTCCTTCATTTTCACAGCGTAGCTTCTCCAAAGACCTCAGTCTGGAAGGTTGGTCGGACGAGATCATACAGGAAGATTAGTGAGACCAAGCACGTTAGTTATGTTAAACACCTTAAAGATGTCAGTCGAATGGAATGCATCGCTAGGGTTTAAACGTCCACTTCCGAATCGAGATAAAGGGTAGATTTTGGGTCATCAAGCACCAAATCCTCACCACAGTCAAGAAGTACTACCCGTCATCCCCAAAAATACTATCCAACCCACAGGCCCTAATCTTCTGGCACCCAACCAACCCAATAACCTAGTCCAATGGGCCCCAGATTCTGGACCCACTTACCAGCAGCAAGAACCACTGATTGTATGGCCTCAACCTCAAGGCTAGCCAGGCTTCGAAACCGAGTACCAACAGTGGCCATAAATCCTTTGAGGCCTGCCTTTGTTACAACACCGGTAGCCCCAGTCAATGAGTTTTCAAATATAAATCACCTCCGAGCAACCTACGCAAAATTGGTAATAGCTCAAGAATAGCCTGGCCAATTGCCAAGAGAAAACGAAGAGTTGAAAAAGTTAAAAAAGCATATTATAATCCTACAAAGAGGAATCTCTCAAATGAATGGGGGCCGATGAGATCACAGATATGAACTCTTTCTCCATCTACCCCGAGGCTAGATTGCCTTAAGGGTTTAAACTTCTCCTAATCATAAAATTCACCGGCACAACCCCCCGAAAATATATCTCCAATCCTACATACAATCCATGCAAATGTCAGGTTGTAAGGAACCCAAATTGGCCCAAGCTTTTCACATGAGCTACCCTAAGATGGCTCTTTGATTTAGAGAGGCACCTAATGAAGACATGGGAGGATATCATTAAAAAGTTTATGAGCAAGTATGGGTCGAAAAAAGACTTGAAAATCACCCGAAAACATCTAGATATGACCAAGCATGGAGAGAAGGAAAGTTTCAGTGACTTCGTCACTCGTTGGAGAGAAATGGCTTCCTAGATGTTGAAACAACCAGATGAAGAAGAGAAGTTAGGGATAATATAAAAGAACTTTACCCCGACCATTATGAATTGTTTAGGAAAATAAGTCTTTTCATACTTTCGAGCTTTGTTAAGCATAGGTTCGCAAGTAGAAGACGAATTGTCCAGAAAAGCAGAAACCGAAACCAAGAAAGCCGCTTACTTAGGGAAGAAGACAAGTACCCAAATAGTGAATCAGTTAAGCACTTTCCCATACCAGCAGAATCCTTTTCAACTACAACACACGCCATCAATAAATTGGCCGGTACAAACAGAATCATCAAATGCCGTGGCCATGAAGAAGAATAATTTTTTGTACCCTCCCAAACAGTGATTTCCAAGTCTTTGTTCGACCCATATTTGCTCATAAACTCTTTAACGATATCCCCCCATGTCTTCGTTCGGTGCCTTAAATCAAAAAACCATCTAAGGGCAGCTCCCGTGAGAGTCATATGAAAAGTTTGGGCCAACTCAGGTTCCTCGCAACCTGATACTTGCATGGATCGTATGTAGGATTGGAGATGTATTTTCGGAGGGGTTGTGCCGGTGAATTTTGTGATTGTGGGGAGTTAAACCCTTGAGGCAATTTAACCTTGAGGTAGAAAGAGAAGACATTCATAACTATGATCTCTACAGCCCCTTCATCTGAGAGATTCCACTCTGTAAGATTCTCATCTGTTTTTTCAAATTTTTTAACTCTTTGATTTCCCTTGGCACTTCCTTGGGCTGTTCTCGAGCTATTACTGATTCTACTTAGGCTGTTCGGAGGCAATTTATATTTGGAAACTCATTGAGTGGGGTTACCAAGGCTGTAACTGGGGCAGGCCTCAAAGGGATCTGTGGTCATTGTTGGTATTGGGTTTCGAAGCTTGGCTTGCCCTAGGGTTAGGGCCATACAATCGGTGGTTCTTGCTGTTTATAAGTGGGTCCAGAATCTAGGGCCCATTGGACTTGGTTATTGGGTTGGTTGGGTATTAGGGGATTAAGGCTTGTGGGTTGGATAGTGTTTCTGGGGATGATTGGTGGCAGTTTTTTACTGTGATGGGGATTCAGTGCTTGATGACGTAAAGTCTGCCCTTGATCTCAATTCGGAAGTAGACATTCAAACCCGGGTGGTACAGTATGTTTGGCAGACATCTATTCTAAATGAACTCGAGTATTTTGTTACTCAGTACTGATACCCGCTAAACTTTAACTAACTGACAAAAGCAGATGATGCATTTCTTCCAATGTAGGCTAGGCTCTTGTTGTCTTTGCTAGGCTCTCTTCCTCATCCTGGATCTCTAACTTTTTCGACATAATTGGCATGCTTGGTCTCATTAATCTTCCTGTGTGATCTCGTCCAACCCAACCTTCCAGACAGAGGTTTTTAGAGAAGCTACGTGGTGAAAATGAAGGAAGACTTCAGAGCGACTCATTTTTGTCAAAAGAAGTACTTGAAAATGACCACGAGACAGGCCTTGGGTTTTATAAGAAATGGCGAGTAAAATAAGCCGTGGGGTGGTACATCCCCAGGGCTGACTTGACATGTGCTTTACTTTGACTCGATCTTATATACAATGCAGGTGAATGCATAGTTAAGGCTTTAGGCTCCCTCATATTTGGCAAAGCCTCGTGATATACCCTTAAGGCGGCTACGTGTAAGAGCCTTTTGATATACTTTCTGCGTACGTGAGTCTTCTCGTCACTCGATATATCTCGGAGGCATACTTGGCCAAGAAGGGTGGAAGTAAATGCTTTCGGTTTATGTTGGTTAAAGCGAGCCAACTCCCTACTCATTTATAGTACTTCCGAGGATTTGGGGTGAAATCATACTCATAGAAACATACATGAAGTAGTGACATGTGTGAAAGATTTTTGGAAGGTTTGTTTCATAAATATCTTATCTTTTAACGTATATTTTGAAAACCTCAATTTTATTTAAAAAAAATGTTTCTTTACAATCAATTAACAATAAAAGTATGGAAAATAGTAAAGGCATGCATATAATCGTAAAATAAACAAAGTCTACATATAAGAGCCTAGTTCTCTACTCCCAGCAGAGTCGCCACTATGAGAATCCGTAAATGCGACCCCCGGGTCTCAATCCCATATTTGGGAGTCTAAAACGTCAGAATGGATTCCACCATTTCATTTGCTTCAATATAGGGATAAGTCCTATTTTTTATCTTTAAATGCAAGTGGGTTGGTTCAGAGTCGCCAGTACATTTTACGAGAAAACATACAAAAAGCTCGTATAGGCGTAAAGACCAAAGCAACCCTTATCCTTACATGTTTTGCCCATGAAACAGGGATTCTATAGGGTTCGGGAATTATGTTACGATTTGAGAAGGTGTTAGGCACCCATTCCACCTTTTCAGTCTGGCTTTATATGTTTATTCTATATTGAAAAACTTGAATGCCTTTACTAAGAAGTCTACTACTTTTCTAAAATGCATTTTTGTAAAGAAACCTAATTTTGAGGAAAACAGGAAAGGGGATAAAAACCTTGTATTCCATAATCCAATGTTTTAATTTTGTAAATGATGAAATGTAAGTGACAAAGTTAGTTATTTTTGCAATTTGAGAGGATATTCTAATATTGTTTACTCAGATAGCAACATTAATTTTATCATTATTTCGGTTGTCTTGGAAAAGAGGTCGGATTTTCGATTGGAATTAATTTGATATGGATTTGGACTATTTGAGAATAGTATATCAGGTATATCACAATCTACCTGGGAGACTGGATATACCCGATCATAATCCTTTAAGTAAGTTTTATCGTTCCGGGTTTTGAGAATTTAGTTTATCTGGATAATAATATACTTACTTCTTTTAATTTTCGAAAATGATTTTATCAAGGTTTAGTTTTAAAAAAATAGTAGACTATTTGTAATAACAATAAGTTTATTCAACTAGAATTTGGACAGAACAATGGATACAAACAAAAGACAACAAGTACACAGATATATAAACTTTAAATACTAGAAGAAACTTTCTTTACCTTCCAGACGAGATAAATAGGATAAGCAAAAGAGAAAATATAATATGACCGAAGATAATCCAGCGGATATAGTATTTTCTCCTCTAGATACAGTCGAGAATTCGATTTTGAAATACTAGATGTTGAGTATTGAGAACTCTGAGATTCCTCAAGAAGTTGATAACAATAAATTACACTTTAAAGATCTTGAAAAATTAGAATTTTAGAGAGAGATAATATCCTTTTCCTTTTTAAAGTTGTTGCCTTCAAACCTTTGGGGTGTTGGCTTATTTATACCGCTCGGGAGAGTTTGTCGCGCGACTTTCCCCTCAAAAGTGGAATTGTCGCGGGACATCCTGTTAGGTATCGTGCTACAAACGGCTGAAGGGTTGTCTTGACAAATTGATGTGTCAGGGAGTGGATGGTCTGGGTCACAGGGGTTTGTCGTGCGATAAATCTGTTGTCGCACGACAAAGGACCCTGAAAATTGGTTTGTCATACGACAAATCCTTCTACGAATAGGTTTGTTGGGTTACAAACTTTCCGAAGCAGTTTCTAGTATTTTAGGTGAGTTCTAGGCTCAAAAAGGTGCTTCTCCAATGGTTTTAAGGTTCTTGTAGGGATCACGGATTACGGTGTCTATAACCGTTGTTGATAATCTTTTCCACGGCAATTGTAATTATGTCATTGAGAAGGGTTAAGATTATAGAAAAGAGAGAAATATTATTGAATTGTATTGTATGAATTCTTGTATTGTGTTTCGTTACATAAAAGGAGGGCTCTATTCATATAGCGAAATAACTAAATCAACAAGGAAAAGAAAATTAATCTAATCCAACAACGAAAAGAAAACTAATCTAATTCAATAAGGAAAATGAAATAACTAAATAAATAATAGGAAATAATAAAATATAATTTAACACCCCCCTCAAACTCAAGAAGGCTTGGAGAGCATTATGAGTTTGGAAAGTACTGTAAAAAACAAGTCAGGTAGACAAATTAGCATGTAGGCGAACGAGGTGTGCGAGCTGACGAGGATGACTGAGTCTTCGAGAATTCTGATAGGTTGAGCTGACGAGGATGACTAGGTCTGGTGTAGAAAATTCGAAGTACAATAACTGGAATATAAAATCTGGATAAAAAATATAAGTAGAAACTGGATATGAGAAAAGAAAAATTAGAGTAGAAAATCTGAAATCTGAGTAGAAACTGAAATATGAAAATCTGAAATCTGAAATCTGAGTAAAAAAAATGAGTATTTAACACTCTCCCTCACGTGCGACCCCAACTCGCACATGGAAAGTAGACAGGAAATAGAAAAATTTTGGATTAATAGATGAGGGATGACATTGGGAATGATGTGAGATTAATTGGGTCGATTTGGAAGCAATAGGAAAATATGGGATCAATTGGGAAATAACAAGAAAAGTTGGGGGTTAATATAGAAATAAACGAAAACTTTGTGGTGAATTCAAAAATAACAGGAAAAAGTTGGTTTAGGGTTGACGTGGCGGCTCAACGATGATGTGGATGGGTCAATGTTGACGTGGCTTGGTGGCACGTTGCTGAGGTGAGTGGATGCGTGGACAGATGCGCGCGTGGGTGGCAGATGCGTGAGAATTTTGGTTTGGTTCTAGCGGCGTTGGCTGGAGAGAGTGTGGCACGTGGGTTGCGACGGGCGGGGTCTAGAGGACATGCTCGGCGCATGAGGGTGTGTGTGAGGATTGTATTACTGGCTATGGTCAGGCGGGCGACAAGAAGTATCACCCGCCGGTAACGATGGAAGGTCGTGAGGATCTTAAACTTCTGATACCATGTTAAGATTATAGAAAAGAGAGAAATATTATTGAATTGTATCGTGTGAATTCTTGTATTGTGTTTCGTTACATAAAAGGAGTGCTCTATTTATAGAGCGAAATAACTAAGCCAACAAGGAAAAGAAAACTAATCTAATTGAACAAGGAAAAGGAAATAACTAAATAAATAATACGAAATAAGAAAATATAATTTAACAAGAAGCACCTAAGACAATTTTTTACGACATTCATTTATATGTTGCTTATATTATTGTATGCCAAGCAATATACAATGAAAAGTATTTTACAAAATGTCGTAATTTTTTTTTGTTGAAATATTGTTTCTAACAAAATTATTTTTTTAATAAGGTGCTTTTTTTTAAATGACAAGTACCACTTTCTCTTTCCACCAAGGACATAATTTTTATTGCATTTGTTCGAAGGACAACTTTAGAAATAAGGACAAGATATCAATTATTTTTATTATTTTAATTAGTTAAGTTGGATTCCTATGTTACCCCTTTTAAAGATAAATACAAGGAAATAAAAAATACACATCAATTAGGAATTTAATCAAGGAAAATAAATTCAAACAAATTGGAATCCAACTTAAACACATATCACAAAAAGATAAACACAAAATCAAACCAACTCAAATATATATCTTTCAAACAAAAGATAAACAGAAAAATTATTCAAAAAAAAAACCAAAGCATGTAATTATCTCAAACTAAGCAAATATAATATGAGACTGAATCTACAAATATATCTAATCCACAATCCTCCCATAGTAGCAAGCAGACATATTAAGTAACTTTTTTCTAATTAATTTTTTGGTAGACATATTAAGTTTCGTTCTTCTTCTAATTAATTTTCTATTGGACATATTAAGCTGCATCCTTTCAATTTTTATTAGGCATATTAAGTTACTTCATTTCAATTTTCTATTAGGCATATTAAGTTAGATTTTTCAAATTTTCTGCCAGACATATTAAGTTACACTATTATTTCAATTTTTTAACAAACCTATTAAGTTACTTTTTTCTTTTCATTTTTTGACAGACATAATATAAAATAGGAAGACATATTAAGTTACATTTCTTCACTAAATGGTATAGATAAATTCATTGTTTGTCTGTTGTGGTACAAATTACATCGTACATCTGTAAAGATAAAATCATCGTTTTTACAATTGTTCATATCGTCTCATATAACATCTACAATTATGTAAACACTAATTGAAATTAAATCGAAATTTTAGTGGTTATTCTTTCAAGAAATAGAAAAACCCCATATCAAGAAGCGACACAAATTCATCGGAAACAACTTTTAAAAGAACATTAAAAATAATAATCTTGAAAGAAGGAAGAAACTACATACTACTCGGAGGTACCTGAAGTAATATTGCCAGTGGAGTTAGAAATTTGGCTACAAGAGGAGAGCTCCAGCAAATCCCCATCTCTCTCAAAAGAAAAAAAAAATAAGAAGACAAACAAATGATCATAGTATTTTTCCCCATAAAAAAAATAAAGTACAGAAACAAAGGGCCTTCAATCCACCTGTTTGTTCAAAATCTTCTTAAATCAACAACTAACATCAATATTTAATTTGCTTGACTTGACTAGGACTCCTCATAATCCTCCTTGGCATTTTGATTATCATTCAACCATTCGAGTGCTTCTTTAACGGCCATATCAATCTTCTCCTTCTCATCTAACTCCAATTTCCGTGAGCTTGTCCTTGTCATTATTTGGAATTTTAACTGCTTGAAAAATAAAGATCCTTCTCTCAGATCTGCCTTTCTTAGAGCGGGGAGTATTAATAAATTCAAGATTAAACCACCTAAAAAAACGAGTTTAAAACTACACAAATTATCAGCAACGATAACAAGTCTGCCAAAAAATGAAAGGGCAAAATAGGTAACACACCACAAAAAAAAGGAAAAAAAAAAGAGCCTTTATAAAAAATAAACAAATTTTCTGAAAACCAAAAGATGGTACTTTAAACATAAACTTGTCCTGTAAGCTAACACAAAAAAAATCGTTGTCTTTTACACTAGGGACAACACCATCTTTATCCTTAATAATTATTTTCTATAATAATAATAATACGAACTAGAAAAAAAATTACTGTCGATTATTACTAAAGAAAATTTATACAAACTATCCATTACATGCCAACCTCTTAATCTTAAGAGGTGATTGATCTATCTTTATCTTAAACCGCTTCTTCTTATATTTTTAGTATCAGTATTAAAAATTTATTTCTAATTATAAATCTTCTTACTATATTTTCTAATATTAGTATTCTTTGTTTTTTTAATTTAGTAAAATAACGGTTATCATTTAGTTTCATCCAATTTCTTAATTTTATAATTGTAATATTCAATAATTCTTTGTAACAAGAAGATAAAAACTAAAGCAAATTAATAACAATTAACGTATCCTGCATAACCAGCACTTCTGTTTAGTGGAAATGTTTCGTTTGAAAAATAAATAGAGATTTGATGCGTTAATTCATGCACTAAATCATCTTGTTTTTGTTATCCGTGAAAAATAAATGACATACCCTATGCACACTATCTTGTTATCATTCATAAATATATATATATATATATATTAATAAAAAAAACTATCCACCGCGAAATAGACTCCAAATAACCAAACTCATTTAAATGCGGAATAAAGCAACAAAAATTAATTTTAAAAATTTCCCTTAAATCAAGCACCAAATAGCATTAAACTAATATTGGAGTAACATCATGATAAAGTCATGAATTTTATATTTACATAGGGCATAAGTTTGTATATAATTTCTAAATATCATTTTATATTGGTTACTCGTATTGTTAAAGAAATTATCTTTTTGGCAGAATACATTATTGCTTTGAAAAGTTGTATTATATACTTTTAAAATTATACATTACTCTAAGAATAAACATAATTGATTATACCTTATAGACTGTTTGATTATGTAACTTTTGAGAAAATATTATAAATATTTAACAAAAATAATTTTTTTGTGAGAAACGTGGTTCATTAAATATAAAGGTAATAAGTTTTAATATTATAAAATATCTTGATCATACAAAATATTTAAAAAATAAATCGCCGTACATTTACTACAATCTGTTGCTAATCAAGTTGTAGTTGAAGTTTTGGTTTTGTGCACCTTGGAAATACAGTTAACCATATTGACATTCATCCTCCCAATCTTGTTTAATATTATTATTTTTCTCCTTCAATTTCAATAAAATTATGAATAGTATTTAGTTTCATCCAATATCGTATGAATAGTATTTAGAACACAAAAATTAATTCTATCCATTTGAATTGTGTGCTCTAATAAATAAGTACATATTTGATACACTAATTTATGCAGTAAATTAGGGCTGGCAATTCGGGTTCGCGTGTCGTGTTCAGGTCGTGTCAACACACAAATATTACAGTATTAGTGTCAACCCGAACACGACAACCCGTTTAACTAATCATGTCGTTTATATTAACTCGAACACGGCCTGTTTATTTTACAGGTTACACGACACAACCCGACTAACCCGTTTAATAAATATGTCATGTTAAATCTGCAACTCGACACGACACGACACGACACGACACGATTAACCTTTTAAGATTATAATGACAATTAAGTCTCATGTAAAAAGAAATTAACTTTTTTTATAATAGTTTTAAATTTTTAATAAGTAATAATAAGTATCACCCAATACCAAAATTCAATATTAATAATCTAGAGTCAAAATATATAGCATTCCATCACCGAAGCATAAATATAAAAAATTAGTACTTTATCCATCATTAAAAACATAATAACTATCATTTACTACCAATACTCCAAATAAGAATATAATTGTTCAAGAAAGATGGCAAAATAAAATATATATATATATATATATATAGCTGTAAAAGAAAATAAAAATAATAATCATGTTAATTGCGGGTCAATTTCGAGTTAGCGGGTTAACCCGAACACGACCCGTTTAGTTTACGGATTAAGCGTTTCTGACCCGAAATTGACCCAACCCGTTTATGCTTGACCCGAACCCGCTAACTCCGTGTCGAGTTCGTGTCGGGTTAGCGTGTCGTGTCAAATATTGCCGGCCCTACAATAAATCACCTTGTCTTGTTTGGAAGCGTGAGTTAACATTTTATGGGCATGCAAGAGAAATCAGTTACCCCCTCTCACGCACATTATTTAGTTGTAATTCATTTTATATGTGTTTATATTTTTTTACTGAAAAAATTTTCTACAGTTAAATAAATTTCGAATAACCAAACATGTTAAGAATAAATTCCAACTCATCATTATCACATTTCATTATATAAAAATTTTGAGTTGTATTAAAACTAGGTGTAATCCATAGCTACTATAGCAAATGTTATTGCACTAATATCTAGTAACATCACACCAGGGCAGCTTTATAAAGTTATGAATTATTTAAATTAGGGCAAAATCTCGCATTTGTACTTATTTTATATTTATAATTTATATTTAGTTAATTTTCTCTAGAGTTCATTTTGTTTTGTCAACAAAGAACCACAAATTGAAGAGCTAGACCGGCATTTAACGCTTAGAGCTACTGCTTATTATTATTATTATTATTATTATTATTATTATTATTATTATTATTATTGTAATTTTAAGAATATAAAAGTAAAAATTCCTAATGCGTCAAATTTGGATTCTAATGAATCTTGAACATTATTTTAACTTAATTTTATAATTTAGTATGTCTAATCAATGTAATGCGCATTAGTTGGATCATGTTTTTCTTTTTGTAAATTTTTATTGATGCTCTTTTGGGGAAAAAAGTGCTAAAGAATTTTTATTGATAGTCATTGTAATATAAATTCAAAGTGCGAGTTATTTTATTAAAAAAGCAAATAAAACAATCTGGATGATAAAATAGAGGCAGTAAAACAAATAAATTAACTGGTGAAAAATAATCTATAAGCTGGAACAGGGAAAATGTCTTGCCCACTAAATAAATCGCGAGGAGGAACTGAATCTCACCAAGTTGAAAAATAAATCTATAAGCTGGACCAGGGAAAATGTCTTGCCCACTAAATAAACCACGAGGAGGAGCTGAATCTCACTAAGTTGGAACCATGTGATCGAGGCCCATATATATAAACCATGCATGTTTTTTGTGGCATTGCCTTCACTATGGATGGATGTGAGAACAATATAATCATATTAGCTCTGGAGATCTTGCTAGACTAACTAGTATGTGAGAAGGAAACACAAACAAAAAATGTTTTAAAACAATATTATTGATCTTAATTTACAAAAGAAAAAGAATAACATATTTGTGATAATGAAGTTGATACGAGTTTCTTACTACTATACGAGTTTTGTGTCAGCTAACCATTATTAATTTCTGAGCAATAACATTATGACGTTAAGAAAAAGAAACAAAGGCAACGATTTAATTATATGTCTCCGATCCTAATTAACAATGTCGAGTTTCACCAATATTCTTATAGAGTGTATTTGACAGAAACCGAATTTTAAATAAATATATAGATATTCAAATAATAAATCATCTGGTAATGGAGATACAACTGCAATTCTGTTGGCAACTCACAACAAAATTTTCTTTTTTGAAGGATATGTTGTTAGTCTGAAAATCATAATTTAAAGACAATCTTTTATTTCAAAATGTTAACCAAGCTACCTAGATTATTTTGTTATAAATTACATGTATGAATTGTGTTATTTATTATTATGCTAAAAACAATAATTAACAAATTCTTACTTCGTGTTGTTTGTGAAACTATTGGTTAAACTTCCCGCACTTGCAAAAATGTTTATAATAATTAGTTTCCTCCAACTTCTCAAATTTACAATCATAAAATTTAGAAATAACTTCAAAACAATAAATATATTATAACCAAAAAATAAAAATGAGCTCTTAATTCTTGTATTTGCTTATATTCGATGGAAATTAAATTTATAATAAATAGATAAGATTCACACAATAAATTATATCAAAATAGATGAAACTGCAATTCAGTTTCATTTTTTGCATTCAAAAGGAATGACCAACTACCTACATTATTAATATCTACTTTTAATTCATATCATGGTCATTTTCTAGTAAAAAAAATAAAAAAAAAATAAAGGAAAAATAACCGGAGACAATTTTATAGGAAAATATAAAGGGATAAAGCAAGGGAAGAAAAAGTTAGGAAGAAACATTTAAATTTTAAAAAGGGAAAAAGGGAAGTTTACTGAATTAAGCTACTATTAATTTTTTTTTTTAAGGTTTATTAAATTATCCATCTTGGTCATTACTTACATATGGTTGAATAAATTAAATTACAAATGCTTTTTACTGTCTCTATCTTACACAATATTTGTTTTTCAAGAAAAATCATATCACATACCCCTTTCTTCTAAGTAAGAATGCTAACCATCCGAGCTAGAAGGAAAATGAAATATGAATTTTATTAGTATTAATGAGTGGTTGGATACTCCTTAATTCTCTCCTATTTTCATTTATATATTTATTTTATTTGATATATATACATATGTGTATGTATGGGAGTAACCTAATTTAGAAGGTTCTATTATTGATATATATATAAGTTAAGGAAATTGAAATTTGAATTACATTCACATTAATTAGTGGTTGACCATTCATTAATTTCTTTCTATACCATTCTATTAATCAATTATTTATAATTTAAATTTAAATGTTGAATTCTTGTGTCATATATGTTTCTATAATTATGAGTACATAATATTCCATTTCTATTATAAACATATATGTATATATTGGGTTATTTGGGGGTAGCTTGGAAAAAGGGGAGAGAGAAAAAGAAATAAAGAAGAAAAAAAATAGACAACTCTCTGCCGAGAGTTGTAGAGAAAGAGGGGAAGAAAGAAAAGAGAAAAAAAAGTAGTGAAAGAAGAAAAATAAGAAATAGGAGAAGAGAAGAAGAGGAAAAATAATAATTAGAAGAGCGTGCGGTCGACGTCTTGTTTTCGATTTAAGGTAGGGGAGAATAATCTATTGAGTACCTACTTAATTTTATTCTTATTCTAATTATGTTTTGTGAACATGCTTATAATTATATTTATGTGCACATCCTTGTCTTTGTGATATAATATGATTATTACACGTATGTTGTTTGTTATACAATGATATTGATAATGATTTACTTGTTATGAATAAATTGGGTAGAGCTCATGTATTGTCTAAGATCCTACTGGGCTTCGTGCTGACCCCCCAATAGACTCTTGTAGGTTTGATGTTGACCGGGATAGACTGGTGGATCAAAGTGATGAAGATTTTATTAATTTTTTTTTATATTAAATTGTTGTGCATGATTTTCTTATTTTGTTGTATGGATTTGGGATGCTTAGATCCTCTGGCCATGAGTACTAATTTGAATTAATATTTTTTTTTTATTGTTGTAAATCAAATTTTGACAATGAGAGTGAAAGTTTTATTTTTGTAAAAGTATTTGTTACAAATTTGATTCCATGTTATTTTAATTTTTATCTCAAATTCCTTTATTTTTACAAAACTTTATCATTTGCGGTTCGAAAATCAGGTCATGACATGTTTAATATTGTGCTCTTGTTGGGGAGAATGCGCTCTTGTAATGCATTCTTGTTGGGGAGAATGGTTAATTGGGAGACATCTGAGTTCGAACACTGGTAAGTATAAATATAGTGTAAAGTCAAATGAACAGATGTGTGAGCGAAGATTAGTGTTGCATCAAATATAGTGTAGGGATAGAAAGATACAAATGTGACTGAAGATTAGTCTTGCATCAAATCTAATATAAAGATAAAAAGATATAAATAAGAAAAGGGCGGGCTAGCGGTTGGAAGTAAAAATTATTTTTTAGTAAAATAATATAACTTCATATCCAACTGTTTTGTCCACTATTTTGATAAAATTTCGAATTAATTTTTGTTGAAGGAGCCAGAAAAGGTGGGTATAATACACAGAGTAAAACGTACCACGTAAAATTCGAAATTAAAATTTTGAATATATTTTCTTTAGAATCTACAGTAAACACCAACTATATCACATTGACATCCCATTGACGAAAATCTCTTTAATATTAGTATTCTTCTCGTTTAATTTAATAAAACTATGAGTGACACTAAGTTTCGAGATAATGAGTTATAAGGTCTCGCTCCGTAATGTGTTGTAACTCTAAGGACGGATTCCTGTTTAATAAAGAGAAGTAGTACTAATTTCATAATTTGGTTTTACAATAAGGACACTTTTCATAATATTAATTTATTTTAAGGAAAATGATAAATGTTGATGGACAAAACTACCCTACTATATCATTTATTCTAATTATACAAAAAATATATTATTCTCTCTTACATACACATAGTTTAGAGAGAGAAAACAAAAAATAAGAGAAAAGAAAAGTTGTCTCACCACCACCACCACCACCACCACCTTACTCTCCGGTCGTATCTCCGAGAGTATCATCGTTCTCATCATCATCATCATCATCATCATCATCATCTTCTTCTTCTTCTTCTTCTTCTTCTTCTTCTTCTTCTTCTTTTTTTCTAGATCTACAATAGTAAAACATATATAACTTTTGATCAAACCGTTGGATTTGGCTAATTTTTGGATATGTTGTTTGGAAGACAAAGTTACTATTATTGCGCAAAAAATTAAGACGATCAGAAGTCGTTTTGCTATCGAAATCGATCAATTTTGACAGCCCAGCGGGATTTGAAAAAAAAAATATGATTGTAACTCTTTTTTTTTTATTTTTTTACGAACCCTACGTCAATCCATATCTATATACATATAAATAAATTCAGTGGATGTTGATCTCATCAATTTTGTTGTTCTCTATTTTATAATGGTTCTAAAATTATTTTAGCACCTTTTGATTTGTTGTTCAAGTGATGTTATCTTATGGTTGTTGTTCAGAAGGTGCTAAATGCATTTAGCACCTTCTGGTTGTTGTCTAGATGGTGCTAAATGCATGTAGCACCCTTTGGTTACTGTCCAGATGGTGCTAAATACATTTAGCACCTTTTGGTTGCGGTGCTTATTGTATTTAGCACCTTCTGGTTGCTGTCCAGAGGGTGCTAAATGCATTTAGCACCTTCTGGTTGCTCTCTAGAGGGTGCTAAATGCATTTAGTACCTTTTGGTTGTGGCGCTAAATGCATTTAGCACCTTATTGTTGCTGTCTAGCGGGTGCTAAATGCATTTAGCACCTTCTGGTTGTGGTGCTAAATGCATTTAACACCTTCTGGTTGCTGTCCAGGGGGTGCTAAATGCATTTAGCACTCTCTGGTTGCTGTCCAGCTGGTGCTAAATGCATTTAGCACCCTCTGATTGCTGTCCAGCGGGTGCTAAATGCATTTAGCACCTTCTGGTTGTGGTGCTAAATGCATTTAGCACCCTCTGGTTGCTGTCTAGGGGGTGCTAAACGCATTTAGCACCTTTTGGTTGCTGTCCAGAGGGTGCTAAATGTATTTAGCACCTTCTGGTACTTTTTGGTTGTAGTGATAAATGCATTTAGCACCCTTTGGTTGCTGTGCAGGGGGTGCTAAATGCATTTAGCACCTTCTGGTTGCTGTTGGTGTTATAATGAGACGATATTATAAGGAAGGGGTATTGGTGTCTTTTTTGTATAGTGTCCTTAATTTACATAGCTAATTTTTAAATGTCCTTTATAATTATATTATTATTATAATGAGCCCTTATACCTAATTGCCTCCTAAGTTTCCTCTAATTTCTTAATTTTATAATTGTAATTTTAAATAAATTTTTTATAATAAAAGAAATAAATTTTTAAAAAACTTGACCACCACATATGCCGGCCCTCAAAAGGATATTCTCAGGTTAAATTACAAATACTAGTTCACTTCCATTTAATTAGTTGAAATTAATGTGTCCTTTAATAAACAAGTAAATATTTTATACGCTCACGCATTAAACCATCTTATTTTGATTGGAATCACAAGTTTCATTTTATGCATGGAAGAGAAATGACCCATTCACCGGTAAATGGACTCCATATACAAACTCGTTAAGAACATAATCTAACTTCTTATTATCATATTGGATCATGTCAAGAATTGTCAATTAGTACTAACAATAGGTGCAATACAGAAAGAAACTTTATAAAGTCATGAATTATTTGAAGATTTGGCTCTATATAAAAATTATATTCCTATTTTGATTTATATTGTGCAATTCCTAATTAGCTTTGTATTGTCCAAATCCTAATTAGATTTGTATTATCCATTTTCTAGTAAGTTTTGGCTTTGTGCAATCCTAGACCTATAGGATCCTATAAATAGAACCCTTGTCGTAGGTTTTATTAATGAGTTGTATTGTATTGTTTACTAACTAGATTATAGAATATGTTTGAGAGATAATATTGAGAGGTCTAATTGTTTACTAACTAGATTATGCATTTCTTTTTTCTTTTCCTTTTCCCCTCTCACATGTGTCGGCCTCTAATCGGTCGTCTCTCCTAACATCAGCGGCGTACTATTCTTTCTTTCAAATTTATGCTTAATCTCCATATTATCTCTCTAAACTATTCCCTCTCTTCGAAGTAAGCCTCTCTCTCTCTCTCTCTCTCTCTCTCTCTCTCTCTCTCTCTTCAAGTTTGTATCTATTTATCTATATATACATATACATTCTAAAAGATATATGTATAGATATACATTTACACGTAATATGCCTTGTAATTTAATATATGCAACTTAATATGCCTATGGGATGTGCAAGGGCAAATCGTTGTGACGTGGTAGAATCTAGGTCATTCGCTTGTTTGCATTGGACGGCCCAAGATTCTAACAACTCTAAATTTTTGGTAAGGTGATATATTCCTTCCTTCACTCCAGAGGAGCCGGACGAATATCATGTCTGGCGAATACAATTTTTCACAACAAAATAAAAATAAGAAACATATATATGACACGATTGCTTAAGGTACTAAACATAAAACAATTAACCATAAAGTATCAGAAATCCAGTTTCCAGCAAACTTTGAAAAAAAGCCGAATTCCAGCTAACTTTGAATATAAAAGCCAAATTAAGTATAATCGGAATCAAGCTAAACTATCAGTAACCCCACCCCCAGAACCACCCGGGTTTGATGTCCTGCTAATTAAGCTGCAACCATTGCTTCATCATTACTATCACCGGCAAAGATCACAACTAGCATTACAACCACCTTCCAAAGCAGCTTTGAAAGCAGCATCAGAAGCATCAAACCTTCTACTTTGTTGTGCGCGCTCTGCATTATCAGCGCAATATGTATTTAGATAGATAATATAGACCTTCCAAATAAGAATTAATTGAAAAGAGAAACTTATTTAAGAGAACATTATAGATAAAGACAAATTGAAAACTTAAATTCTAGCTAATCATTCAAAATATTAAACAATTGCAATACACACCGGTGATCAACTTCAACAAGTGCATAATCCTAGCCCTATCAAGTGAAGTTAAATTCTAACAACCTCCAACATATCAAAACTTATTGATTATTATAAATAGGTTTTAAATATACATAACATAAATTTGTTTCAAACATAGAGATAGATTCCATCTAAAAGTTTCAAACCATGCATATTTTGTTTAAAAGCATTATAATCCTGGGAATTGGAACACTACCGTCATTCATTAAAGCATTCAAGAAGGCATATCTTCCACCACCAGGTCTGGTTAGAAAGGGGCGTTTCGGATATGGTGGCGCACGGACACAGCCATCGAGATTCAAAGCGTTATTCACGGCCTCTTCTGTGTCCAATCGAATAACTGCCCACCTAAAAAACAAAACAAAGAGAACTTTGCTTCAAAAAATAAAAATAACATGCTCTTTGTCGTGTTAAGAAAAAAAAACTATTAATAATATCGACTTGAGGCCAACAAATAAATCCTTATCCGCGAAACACAAATCAACGCAACGGGTCGAATGATACAAGCCAAAGACACTATAAAATATTGAACTTCAAAGTGCAGCTCTTAACTTGGGATATGCCCAAGAGGGAGTATGACTAAGGAAGTATGTAAGTAGTGAGTATAATTCAACTCTTTCGTCTGGGATTCACTAGACGACCAACACATTTATCAAGTAACCTAGAACACTTAGTTGAGAAAGTACACTACGCTTCGCTAAAATAATAAAGAAAATTAACTCACATTAGATGGCAGTAACGTTTAAAAGCATGTTGTAGAAACTTAAAACAAGCAAATATAAACCCCAAACATCAGAAAACGAATGAGATTTTCCATTTAGCACTAAAAGCTGAAATGATGCCTTCGACACTAAAATTCCATGTGCCAAAGCTTCTAGGAATCTATAGCATGCTTTTAAATCGTAGTGCCAAGGAACGGAGCTTTTACATATACTTCATCAAACATTATCGTATTACAGGACCCCTGTTTGGTTGCATGATTGGGGCTGTTGTTTTCTACACAAGGAACAGACTCTCGAGTTAGTACAAAGTTGCGTCCAACTTGCACTTGTATCAAACTTACGCCAAGAAATGGGGTTCGGTAGCAGGGGTAGATGGGAAGCTATGGACATGGACTTGGAGTTAATGTGTTATAGATAACCATACATAAAAATGGTTCATTGCAGAGCTGTGTTCCAGTTTATGCACCACAGCGGAACATCAAAATAGAAAGACATCGTATAAATGAATGAAGTTGCAACTATTTACTAACCCCTTGTTGTGATCAACCAGATAATCCGGCACATAGACCTCAATAACATTTCCACAGTTTTGATACTTTTTTTGTATCATATTTTGAACCTGCAATTAAAGGTTAGATGATGCAAAACACTTAGGAACAAATTCTTCATATTAGATTCTAATTTCTAAACAGAGAAGCTAGATTTGATTAACAAGATTTACTTGATCAAAATTATTCTCAGCGATGATAACTTGTTCCATAACGAAGTGATCTATAACTTCTTCTGCTTTCTTCTTTTCTATTTTTATGCGGCAATACACGTGCCAACCCGCTAGCCTTTTTTTATCCTTCAACCTTAAAGCCTGCACCAAGGATGATTTTATTTATTTATTTATTTTGGAAAAAAATTATAGAAAAAGGTGGATTACAACTTATACAAAAAATATAGCTAAATAACAAAAAGTAAGTGGTCATATTCATAATGAAAACTATTTAAGATTACTTCATTTGAAAGAGTTTTTCCTCCACAATATACAGCAGTTTTAATCTACCCAATTTATATATCAAATATACAAATTGCGTCACATTGTTGTCACCAATTACACAAACTCTCATGTCACCTATCAGTCCACAGCCACAACTTCATAGAACACTCCCTAACAAAGTCTACTACTTGTTTCAGAGTACTCAAATAATATTTCATGTAATTGCACACCATATGTCTCACCTTCCCCGGGTAAACTCCCCAAACCCACCTCGCTGCCTTTTAAACAATAGGAATGTATGCAATCATGCTTCACTTATAAGGTGAAATTTTCTGGTTTCATTGAATTTTGAGGTAACATAGGAAATGATTCATATCTAGTTATTTTGGCATTTATGGGCAGGCTCCGTACCTCTTGAAACCTTCCTTGTGATTTGCCATGATCAAAAGGGGTTTTTCAAGGGAACTCTGGGCAACAAGAGCACCAGAATTGACATATATCCAAAGAAAGAAGATTTGGGGTTACGAAGGCCTATTGCCCACCCCCGAGGCAAAAATATGGAAACGGCGCAGAAATAAAGTGGAAGGCATAGTCAGTTGAATCGCCTCATTATAAGTTTTTTTCTTCCTCATTAGTTTACCTCTATTCAAAACTATATGTTCTGGATTTCAATCCATTTTAAAACTACTCCAATATATTCTTTCTGCAATCAGCCATTTATTTTGAGAATCACTATCTTATTCTTTTGATGGTCCGGAGTAGGTAGAATTCGATCTACGCTAAAACTTATATAATTTGGGAGAATCTAATTAAGCAATATTGTTAATTTTTCAGGGAGATCCATCGGAAAATGACGAATCAAAACCTCTGCGATCATGACTTTTACACTTGTTCCCTGTTTAAGGAGTTGATTTGCTTAGGTTTGATTTCTAATGGCAATGTTAAATATGGAGAACCACGAGCAGGTCTACACTGGGGACTATAGACAAGAACTTGGAATGGTTAGTGACGAAAATCACCTTCAACAACATCGCGGTGCATCAACGAATAATTACCCAAACTAATGGAAGCAAAAAATGACAGTAGCATATATATATATTGCGGGAAAAAAAAAACACATAATATACCCGTTCAGCATCTTCTTTTCTTGCAAAACTAACATTGCAAAAGATAAACTCCTTCCGAAAAAACTGAATACTGACAATATCTCCATAATGTCGAAAGAACCGACGCCTGTTGAGTTGAATAGCAATTAGATAGAAGTGCATATACAACTAGGGTAAACTAACATATAACTTAGTAGAAAATACATACACGGCAGCTTCATCAACTTTGGGGGACAGATTCCCAACATACAATATGTGAGAATCAGGTACCTGAGACTGCATTACCAAAAAGAGTCAATATTTTTGTATTACGGCTTCAATAGATAAAACACTTAAGAGACCCATTCTTCAAATTATAATATTCAATTCAACGTGTCCAACATTGAGAACACAAACAACTTAAACAGAGATGAAGCAATCGTTATAAGATTCAGGGGTGAATAATTTTAAAAGATATGCAAAATCAGGTTAAAAGCGTTCGAAAATTGTTACGGAAAACGATAAGCTTACCATTCTTCGATCTTCCCCGGCCACTTAGGTTTGTTTGGTCCTGCCCTAGCCCGACCTGGACCCCTTCTCTCTTTCTTAATTCCCAGAGATTAAGAAAAACTGCTATGAGAAGTTCTATTATCTCAAGTTTGTATGTTAAATATATGGGTAGTTTTATTTATATATCCGCGAGTTTTTGCAGTTCATTCACTCTTGGTTTACGTTAATATTGAAATAAATTTCTCAAAACTCTTTTATAAAAATTGAAAAGTATATTCACCGATTAATAATCATTTTAAATGTATTTACTTTTAAAATTTGTTTCCTAATTAGAATATACTTTCTTACTTTTAAAATTAGTTTCCTAATTAGAATATACTTCCTTAATAATATATTTTCTTAATTTGTTAAAAGGTATATTGATACAAGTACAATAAATTCATTATTCATCAAAAATATACAATATTACAAAACTGGACGGAATTAATTTACATTATTACATCATAATACTAACAAATACTTTTTTTCAACAAATTAGTTTACTATTTTCTTTTTCTTTTTTCTATACAATGAGGGCTCTAAATAAAGAAAAATTGGAACTTAAGAAACCAAAAAAGAATTAGTAGCCGAAGGCAACAAACATTGGTTATTCAATCTCAATCCTTTCAAGTCAAAGGAAGAATATTCAATTATAATATATATTTGTTTTCTTGTTTGCCATGATAAATCTGTAATTAAAGTTATAATTTTAATTTACTTCTAAGTAGGAACTAAATTTTGTAAACGTATTACAAATGTTTCAAATTATACTTACTGTTTAATTACTATTCTAAGACTAATGTAAATTATTGTATAGTCTCAATTCTGAAAACAAATGTGAATCATAGATTATAGTCTAATCTTATAGTTTAATCTCGAGTCCGGAAAGTGGATATAATTAACAATAAATTATAAATATTACAAATATCATTTTATTATACAATTTATGTTTATCTTTTGATATATTATATGACGGTGGATAGAAGTAAAAATTTGGTGGATAATTTACAATTTTAAAATTAAATACATTTAAAAAGATTATTAATTTAATTTTAATTATTTATCAGTAAAAGTTTGTATATTAAACAAAACTTTGAACCTTAAAGTATTGGTATAAAAGTTGTGTCCTTAGATAGATAGAGAAAGGAATATTCGTCCTTAAAAGTAATAAATAGATTGAGATTCATGCAAAATAGTTGGATTACATAGGAATGGTTGAAAGTAAATGTTTTGTTTTTTAGACACACATGAGGAATGACCTACCCAAATGCATTATTAATACTAGCCTCCAGAGCAGATGAAGTAAATAAATTAGACAAAAAAAATAGTATGTATTATAATACTAACTTTGTAATGAATAAACAAAATTATTTACATATCCTCTTTAATTAGTTTGGTTTATATTACAGATTATAATAATTAATCCCTAATTATAAGATATGTAAATACATGTTTAGCTATCCTAAAATAGTAATTAATTTTTTTCCATTATCTCTCTATATATATATATGTGTGTGTGTGTTTGTGTGAATGTTAAAACATAATCTTTCCTTTAAATAAACATTATCCAATTCCAATAGATTTGATCGCCATTATTATATTTTTTACTGAAAAGAAAATTTAGTTTGAATCTCATTTTTAAGTTGTTAGTAGGGATCAAAGCATGTCCAATCTGTACCCTTTCATGGCCTAGGCGAGCGGGTTTTATCTTGAAAAATACCTTCTCCATTAATTAGTTTGGATCGAGAAGCAACAATTTTAGGAATGAAATGATATGAAATTGGCATTTGGCTCAAGAATTCATGTACGTGTCCAAATTTTGAAATGAAATAGGTGATATGTCATGTCAATTATCTTTTGTCGTGATCTTATCATGTCTAAATTAGAGAAAGTTTATGTTTCTACTCATGTTATAACTTATTTATTAAGACCCAAAACCTACAATCATATAATCGACTCGTAATGTATTTTAAGCGGTTTATGTTTCTATTTTATAAAAATAACACGATTTCGTGACATATGTGCCATGTTATTCTTATGTAGTGTATTGTCGGGGCCTAACACAATCTAAAAGTACGAACTGACACCCATACATAGACTCGAATTTGTCTAGATTTGAATCTGCTTTGACCCATTGTGCACATGTATTGCATGTGTGGTGAATTCTAGTATAATTGAAAAAAATATTATTATATCTCACACATGCCTTAAGAAATACAACAAAAGTAATGCGTTAATTTGTTTTAAGCAAAAGTAGTTGATAAGCGGTGTAGAGAGAAAAATGGGAGAGTTCATACAAGTAGTATGGGAAAGCTCCAGAATGTAGTAAAAGCCACAAAAGACAATTTATTAAATTATTATTGATAGGAAAGATGAAAAAAGAATGGGGAAGGCATTTTAGTAATTGTATAGAGATGCTAAAGAAAGGGGTTTGATCAAGTTATAACACTTTTGTAACATGTTTACTTAAGTGGTACAGTAAAATACATTCTATTTGTAAGGTCTGGATTTGAATCCTGAATTGATTTTTCTTTATTCTCATAACATAGGGTATTTTAGTAATTCAATTTTAAAAAAAAATACCTTCTTCGGGTTTGTTCAAGTTGTAACACTTTTGTAACATATTATTGTGTTTACCACGTAAAGTAAATTAAACAGATTCTATTTGTAAGGTTTGGGAATTGAATCCCTTCATTAATTTTTCTTTACTCTCGTGGCATAGATAATTGTAAAGTAAATTAACCTTATTCGCTTTATTAATAATATAGATAATTTTGATAATTGTAATAATTGTATAGAGACACCAAAAAATGAGTTAAGCTAAGTGGCAACACTTTTATAGAAAATATTTGTGTTTGGTCAAGTTGTAAAGTGAAGCTTTTCTCTTGTGTAAGGTCATATGTTCAAACATCTTAGTTTAATTTATTTATTTCCTTAGTATATAGAGGGTTAATTTGGTAATTCAATTGAGACACCAAAAGCTATTCTCATGCGTTATTAATAGTATAGATAACATACCATGAGAAATACAACCCTTTAAAAATCAAACCATGGAATGGCCTTTAATAATACTTTGTTTCTTTTCCCTAACGTATTTACATAATCCAATTTACAATTGTTTTATTAAGTTTTTATAAAATTAGACACTTGTGTCATTATTACAAAGTTCAATTACATATAAAATTTATTTATGCGATTTGCTATATATAATTAGACACTCGGTCTTTTGCTTCTTCGAACTTGCACACATATAGAGTGTACCCCAAAAACTAGTAAGTGTATAATTAGTTTATTTTCTGTACATGTCTTCTTTGCTTAATTTTTTTGTACATTAAGGATTATAAAAAACAGATGATAATTATAAGTCCACTTTAAATGTTCATGAGAATAAATTTGTAAATAGAGGTTTACCTGTCCTAATTACATTAGTAATTATATTTTTTTTAATTATTTTTCTTTATATGTCTCAATTTTAAAATATAAGCTTTTGATCTAATATAAATTATCTAATTCTCATAGATTTAATTTGATTGTCATAGTTATATTTTTATTGAAACCAATAAAATTTGAATTCATTTGTAGTTGTTTGTAGGGATGATGATGAGTACAATTGCAAGTGGGTTGGAAAGATTGGAACCCAATTCTAAAAGTATGCTTAACCTGAACCCTTCTTGGCTTTACCTGAGGTAGGTCTTACGTTGGAAATTCCCCCCTCCCAAACCCCCCCCCCCCCCACACACACAAACCCAAATTAGTTGTGGTTGGACCTAGTGGTGTTAATTTTAGAAACGACATGATAATATAATACAAAATTGAATCAAGAATCCGTGTTCGTGTCTAGAATTTTTAACACAAAATCGTATTATGTCATATTTGTGTCTAAATTTTAAAACAAAATTGGAGATATGTTGTGTTAATTGTGCCTTATCATGTTAATTAGCTCTTATCGCGTCTAAATTAGAAAAAATTATCATTTATACTTTTGTTATAACATGTCTATTATGACCCTATGTTGTGTTAATTGTCTTGTCATGTTAATTGTCTTGTCATGTTAATTAGGTCTTATTGTGTCTATTGTGAGAAAATCATAGCTCCAAATTATGTTATAACATGTTTAATTGGACTAAAAAACTGTATTATTATATGTAGTTTTTTATTATGTATTCGGCGGGTTGTATTCCGTAAAAATAACACGATTTTGTGTCGTGTTGTATGAGGCCTCACATAATTGAAAACACAAATTGATACTCCTATTTGGACTCGAATCTGCTCCGTTCCGAATTGATCCACTCTGACCCATTGTAACTATATGTTATTGTAAGAGTATGTACCTAAAAGGAAAAAAATAATATTATATAGTACTATTATATCTCACACATACTTTTAGAAGTATAGCAAAAATAGTTTTTTTTTCTTTTAGCAAAAGTACTTGATAAATTGTGTAAAGAGAAAAAGGGTAAAATTTGTGAGAATAATGTGAGGAAACTAGAGAATGCAAGGCTTTGCTCAAGTGATAACACCTTGTTAATCAAATATTGTATTTGATCAAGTGGTAATGCATAGTTATTTTACATGTGAAGTCATGAGTTCAAATCCCTTAGTTGTACTTTATTTATTTTCTTAATATAAAGGGTTATTTTAGTAATTATATTGAGACACCAAAAACACCACTCGTGCTTTATTAAAAGTATAGATGTATTTTTAATTTACATCATGCTAATGTTATAACAAAAGAAAAATTAAAAAAATAAGCATAAAAAGAACCTAAGACAAAACTTTTATGAAAACGTAAAGCATTCCACAAAAAAAAAGGAAAAATTAAATGGGAAAATGAAAGTCTATAGCATTAAGGCTAGCTATGTGCAACTGTCATTTCTATGTTAGAAAAGAAATATGAAAAAATTAAGTTTCAATGGGACTTTCTACGATTATTTGTATATATATATTTTGTTTGAACGATTTCTACAATAGGTAAAAGGTCAGTTATACAATCAATTTTACATTCAGAAATTATTATAAAAAAATAAACACGGTTAGACTACATAATAATGTTTGATATAAAACCCTTTCCCAGATCCCAGAACAATTGCACCTAGATCTTTATTTTGACATTTATTTTAAGAAAGTAATAATCTAAGAATGAAAGAGTTATAGTTAAAGGATACTTATTTTTTTCTAACTCCTTTTTCTACCTTCTATTTTTTTGAAACATAGCTATAGATGGAGACTCAATGGCAAATTCAGGATTTTAACTTAGTGGGAGCTTGATAAATACTAAGTATAAATTTTTAATTACAAGTAATAATAATTCAGCAAAAAATAATTTATATAAAAAATTAAACATTAGTACATAAAAGAGATGGCCAAAAAAGCACAAATTAGAAAAATACTCTTTGAGCCTTCATATCTTGAAAATGCTAAAAGACATTCTCAATATTTTTTAATATGTCGTTATCAATGTGAAAAGGTTTTTTCAACAAATTCAAATATTTTTATATAATTTTATACATTTTTTATCCAAAAAGTTTATAAATTTTCTCAGATAATTCATAAGATATCCAAGAAAATACGTATACTTCTCTATAATTATTATGAGGTATAAAACCTAGTTCTTGCCTATTAGACTTGATAAATTTGATTAGCAAATTATTTGGGACCTTCAATGTGTGCTTTTTCGAATTAGTAAACCCTCGAAGACCTAAGTTTTGCAGTTCGCTACAACTTGTGCCTAGGATAAGAGCATCTCCAATAGACTCTCCATTGTACAAATCTTCTTTATAATAGCTTACATTTACCCGAAAATCAAGTCCAACAGTATAGCTAAAGTAGAGAGGATGAGTAGAGATCCTTATTTGGCTCTTTATTTAATATTTTGCATTAAAAAAATAGCATATTAAACACCCACTTTCTCATATATTTATTGACAACCAATTAAATTGCGACACATGTTATAATAATAACATAAATAGAGAGTATTGTTGGAGTTTCTCACCCTCTACTTCGAAAGATACTCTTGATTTTGAAAAAAAAAATGCTCTCTAAAATAAAGATCATTGTTGGAGATGCTCTAACTAATTATGTTTTTCTTGAGTTTTTAACACTTAAGTCCCTTGATGTTTACCCGAATTGTCACTTTGGTCCTTGATATTCAAATTTTGACTTATCACTCCCTAATTTATTTTTCGCGTGTCACTTTAGTCCCTTAAACTAACGTCTATTAATTTTGTGGATGGAAAAACATGTGTGCCACTCATGTGACTTTGCTAGAAGGGCATAAAAGGAAATTCCGGTAAGTTATTTTTCCAGGCCCATTAGTAAGAAGAAATAGAGAGGGGAATGAAGAAACGGAGAAAGAAAAGAAAAATGCAAGTGTTTCAAACTTTCAATTCACATTTATCAATTATCTCCTCTTTTCTTTCCCCCATTCCTTCTCTTCTCTTGTCTTCCTTTTTTGATTATCCCTTTGCATATTAAATCGACATTATATTCGATTCCCTTATCGAGAGAGAGTCATCGATAAATATGGAGGGAAAAGAAATGTCTCACAATACAAACAAACCCAAAAAGAGAAAGAAAAAAGACCCACCTTTTTTTCTCCTCTTTTTTTTCTCTCTCTCTCTCAATTTGTAGCAAAAAGATAGCAGATCCCAATTAGGGCAATAGTGGTGTAGTATATAATCGCAATTGCTTAATTTTGTTTAATCAAACCCACTTTCTTTCTCCTCTCTTTTACTTCAATTCTCATTTTTATTCCTTAAATTTCGTTAATTTTTATGTTGGGTTTATGTTTGAAATAGAATTTCGAGCTTTAATCACCTCAATCTAATTAAGATGGTTTTGTAACTTGAATTTCCATTTTCTTGGAAATTCAACACATGGGTTCACCAAAGAATTTCACATTTTAAGATTCAATTTCTATCTAGAACTGTACATATTAGGTGTTGACTTGAAATTTAGGACATGGGTTCTCTAATTTTCCCCAAAGATTTGTTGTTTTAATTTTTCTAAATACTTTCAATTTTTGATCCCAAAATCCTCTTTGAAAAATATATTTCTTTTTCTCTATTTCTTCTTTCCCCGCTCAGTTTCTTCTAGATAATTTTGTTTCAATTTAGACCAATTATTTATCTCTTTGAATGTTTTAGGAAGTGTTTAAATTGGAAAACTTGTTTTGCATCTTAATGAATCATTGTGTATATATTTTGAAAGAGATATGTCCTAGGACTATTCATAGATTATGATTTGTACTTGGATATTTTATGCTTATTGTCATCAATAAAGTTTATTTCATTTTTACTTTATATTCTCTTGTAAATAATATATATTAATACTAGTTCATCAAGTACGTGACTTGATTGTGGGATGCTAGTAATGCTATAATAATATTATTTAGATGTCCCTAATTGTGAGAATCCGCAAATGCGACCCCCGGGTCTCGTCCCCGTTTGGATGGGCATCTGAAACGTCGGAAATAGATTCCGTCGTTCCATTTGCTCGAGTGTTCTTGTTGATTCATATCAAGTGTCCCTATGTTTCTATTTCTAGATGCAAGAGGGTTCGTTCAGAGTCGCCAGTATGTTTTACGAGAAAACGGACAAAAAGGGTCGTGTAAGAGGAAAAGGCTATAGACAAGCCTTTCTTTACACATTTGTCTGCGAAACCAGGATTCTATAGGGCTCGAAAACTATATTACGGTTTGGGAAGGTGTTAAGCACCCATTCCACCCTTTCGGTCTCTAGTGGTCTTTTATATGTTTGACGCCGCTAGAAAAGCGCGTTGCGATAGAGCCCAAGTGCAGGCACGTCAAGTTATAGTATAGTCTCGGAAGTCCGAGTGTCGAACCACAGGGATAAGTGAAAAGGAATGGAATGGATTACAGATTAAGTGGTTTTCAGATTTTGTGTGAGTTGGGTTTGTTGTAGAACAACGTAAATGTAAAACAGTTGTGAAAATTAATAAGAAAGCACTAAGGTAGGTGGAGGTTAGTTACGATTTAAGAGACGGTGATCAATAGCTCATACAAAGATTTCAACACAAGGTTTCTCAAGATAAGGGGAATGTTGGTGTATCTCTCAATAGCAAAGGGTGCGACGCTAGGCGCCTCATTCCCGGCTTGAAGCTATATCAAGAGAGAAACAAACAACATTCCACCAAAGACGAGGTTATCGTTCCTATCTCTTAGCTACAGGTGTGAAGCAAGGACAACCCATTCCCGATGAAGCTAATCCGAGATAGATATTACAATCTCATCATAAAAAGATTTAACATGAAGCAAGTGTATGAAATCTCATGATTTAAAGAATGAAAATTATAAAGTGAATCCTAACAATGAAATGGAATGAAGTTTATGGGATAAATTTGTCATCTCATCATTTATCACTTATGGTAAGAAAATAAAGAGTCTAAGTATCACATATAGTGTAAGAAGCACTCAATATATCAATAAATGAATCAAAGATAAGCTAAACAAATTTATAATCCATCTATGGAGTTTTATGAACTATTTATAATTTCTACAAAAAGGACAAGAACTCCATGAATGGGGGAAAAAGGCTACAAGCTTTCTAGAACCATATAAATATGTTGTAAGTTCATTATCATCCAAGAACTAAATATACAAGGCATATGAAGTCTTGACTTAGTATGAAAATACCTAGAAAGCATGAAATAATGGAAGATATGAAGAAGAAGAAGAAGATTCACAAATATTTATCAAGCTTTAAATATGGATTGAGCCATTAATCACCAAAAATTATATCGCGATTCACCTCCGTAACCTTAGTAATAGACTACTCCATAATAAATGAAAGAACAAATATTATAGATGAAGAAATCATTCTTACAAATCAAAACACTTACAAAGGAAAATGAAGAACAATCAACAAGAGCTCTCCCTTCTCTCTAGAACTTGTAAATGTGTAAAAATAGATAATCCTCTATCTACCTCCTTTCCCTAGACTAAAAAACTAGCCAAAGAAGTACAAAAACTAATAAAATAAACAAGGGAAAATATCTCTAGACAAAAATCCCCCAAAAAAGGCTAAAAGTAGGGAGTTGGTGGATGTCCCCGCCAGACCCATGATTGAAGCTGGTAGGAAGCATGATCGATCATGGGGCTACCATGATCGATCATGGCCAACCCATGATCGATCATGGAGTGTTCTGCCTGAAGATAATTTGCACCATGATCGATCATGGAATTCCATGATCGATCATGCTTCTGGGAAATTCCTCAGATCAGCATTTTGCGAGCTTTTACTAGCACTTGATCAATTCTTCGAAGGCCATTGCATCCTATGCCTATAAACACATAGAAACACAACAAAAGCACACCTAGCGGGACGATGTTAGATACAAAACTCGCTAAGATACTAATCTTGAGATAAGAGGATAATTAGGCAAAACAAAAGCGACAAACGCGTCAAGCGACTCCCTAAAGAGCTTATACATGAAATATTATGCGTTTATCAATGTTTATTCTATGTTGAAAAGCTTGGATGCTTTTACCGATAGTCTACTATTTCCCTAAATGAAAAACCCTAATTTTGGGAAAACGGGAAAAGGGATAAAAACCTTTGTGTTCCGAGATCCGATGTTTTTATATTTGAAAGATATAAATACAAATGACAAAACCTCTTATTTGAAATAGTGTTCCGTATTATTTTCTCGGATAATGACGGTTTCCTCGTGTTGTGATTATTTTTGTAAAAGTTTGGATCTTATATCGGGACTAATTTAATATGGAATTAGAACTCTTTGAAGAGAGTTTTATCAGACACGTCGCATTCTATGAAAAAGACAGGATATGTTGATTTTAGTTCCTAGATAAGTCTCATCAGTCCGGTTTTTGAAAACAGAATTTTATCTGGATGATGATGTACTTATTTTTCTGGTTTTGCAAATGATTTTATCAGGATCTTTTGTTTTAAAAACGGTAGACTATTTGTAACTTGACAATAAGTTTATTCAAATAAAACGTGGACAAAACAACAGAAAAACAAGTACACAGATATTTAATGTTAACACTAGAAGATACTTTCTTTACCTTCCCGACGAGAATAATAATAAGAAAGAAAATATGATTCGGCGGAGAGATTTTTGGCGATAATAATCTTTTCCTTCTTCAGATATTTCCGAGAATTCGATTCCAGAGATGGGACACGTCGAGTGTCGAAAATAGATTTGATAACTCTTCAGAAATAAGACGATAATAGAGAATACTTGATGAAAAACTAGAAAATCAGATTTAAAGCTTAGACTTCTTCAATCCCAAGTTTCTTTTCTTGAACCCTTGGGGGTGTTGGCCTATTTATACTGCTCGGGAGAGATTGTTGCGCGACACTTCTCCAGATGGGGTATATGTCGCGCGACAATGTGTCCATTGTCGCGCGATAAACGGCTGAAGTGATGTTTCTGATAGACTGATATGTCAGAGAGTGGATGGTCTGGTGCCAGGAGGGATTGTCGCGCGACAATGTGATATGTCGTGCGACAATCTCTCTTAAAAATAGGTTTGTTGGCCAACAAACCCTTTCGGGGTAGTTTCGGGTGCTCGGGTGGGTCCCGGACACAAAAATAGTAGTTCTCGAAGGTCGTTAGAGTTCTTGCGGGGGTCACGGATCGGGGTGTCTACAGACCCTCTCGAATCAAGCTCCTTGCTTGCAAGGAATTGAGGCGACTGGAAGAGACCATGATCCATGGCTCCCGCAGGAACTCTAAGGAAGTGTGCGTATGCAAAAAGTGCTTGTGAGTGCCTCCGGAGAGGGCTTGTGTTACCGCATTGCCTCTTTCGAGGACTTTCATTTGCTCCACTTTGTGCCTCAGGTGGGAGGGCTACCATGTGCCTCTCTGGGAGGGCTTCGCCTTAGGTGGGAGGACTACCATTTGCCTCTCTAGGAGGGCTTCGCCTCAGGTGGGAGGACTACCATGTGCCTCTCTGGGAGGGCTTCGCCTCAAGTGGGAGGACTACCATGTGCCTCTCTGGGAGGGCTTCGCCTCAGGTGGGAGGACTACCGTTGCTACACTGTGCCTCTCTGGGAGGGCTTCGCCTCAGGTGGGAGGACTACCGTTGCTACACTGTGCCTCTCTGGGAGGGCTTTTGATCTGTAAGAAGAAAGAAAATTGCCTCTGGGAGGGCTTTCGTGAGTAATTTTGCCTCTGGCGAGGGCTTATGCTTGTGATTTGCCTCCAGAGAGGGCTTTGTGTTGTGATTTGCCTCTGAAGAGGGCTTGTGTTGTACTTTGGTGAATTTAATTATTGTCTCTCCTAGACTGCTAGAGTGAGAGAGAGAAATCCTCGTGAGGGTGAAAAGAGCTCCTCGAGGTCTAATCTTATCCGGATGTCCGTTTTCCTGTATCTTTCTTGAACTTTATTCTCATGTTTTTCTCGTGTGAGGATACTTATCTCAGAAGGCAGTTTTTGGATTTCTTTTGCTCTCCGTAGAGTGATGGTCCGAGGTTTTCCAAATCATCTCTTCTGTATCGTGCTGAAAAGAAAATTTGTTTGAAAGTCTAATCTCTGATCTTTGTTTTCTCATTAGTTTTCTCTTTTGGTGGGCCCACATCGTTTTCTGTTTTTCGATGCCCTTATTTCTCCCTCTTTTGGGAAAGACTTTTCCTGGCCTTCTCTGTTTTTGACCAGGAGTCTTTTTATCCCTTTGTCGTGATCAAGAGCCTTACTCACCCAAAACGAAGCCCTAAGCCGGTTTTGGCCTAGCTGTCACTTTTGGTGTGGCTCTCCCTGTCACTCTGCATTTCTATTTTTCTCGCTCGCTTTGGGCGCTAATGCGGGTTCTTTCTCTTTTCTACTTTTTCAATTCTTTCTATTCCCGTCTTGTTTTGTTTTTTCTCATTAATGGTCTCGGTCTTCTTGGGAGATCAGAGATTACTTTTAGCCGTGGTATTTTGTTCTCGCATTTTTTGGATAGATGATTTGGAAGTTCTTCCTTGAATTTTTATCCTGGTTGTGCGGTTTTTAGCAATTTTTCCGAAAACTGCCTCTTTGAAGTACCCCTGCAGGAGATAAAATGAGACAAAGGTCAAAAAATCAGGGGAGAGGGGGGGGATTGTCGCGTGACACTTCGGTGTCTGGATCTTTGTCGCGTGACAATGATACCATTTGTTGCGTGACAATCTGCTCCACTATATAAACCCCTTGCTGAGCTCATTCCACCTCATTCTCTCCTTTTTCTTTCTCTTCTCTAGCCCTTCTTCTCGCTTCTCCTAAGCGCGGAAGCCCTGCCGCTTTTCTGATTTTTTCGATTTTTCTCTCATTTTACATACACGCGGATGGATCCTGCACATCCTGATAGATCGGAGGGTGACCAGGAGGAGGTCACTTTTACAGACGCTCAGGGCGTCTTGCGCTGCAGCCCTCACCATGACTGGGCCGACCTTGATTGGTATGGTGAGGATGGGGTAGACCGCGGTCGGACGGTAGGCTACCGAGATGTCACCCGGGCTGCTCCGGTCCCGAACGTTCCGTGGCTCTTGATGGAGCCCGTTTCTCACAAGATTCGTCGTCGATCTCTGGTATATCTTTTTTATTCGTTCGTTTATTTTTGTCGTTTCCTGTATGTTTATTTAAATCAATGTTAATATGCATGTCTGCCTAGAAATAACATCCAATTTAGTGAGCACATACTTTTACTTGTGATACCCTTTATGTTTTTTAGGAAATTACATATTTTACCCCTATAACCCTATGACTCTCATATTTACACCAAAGTCCCCTCAGGTTTTGGAAAATTACATAATTTACCCCTATAGCCCTATAACTCTCATAATTACACCAAAGTACCCTCAGGTTTTGGAAAATTACGTAATTTACCCTTATAGCCCTATAACTCTCATAATTACACCAAAGTACCCTCAGGTTTTGGAAAATTACGTAATTTACCCTTATAACCCTATAACTCTCATAATTACACCAAAGTACCCTCAGGTTTTGGAAAATTATGTAATTTACCCTTATAGCCCTATAACTCTCATAATTACACCAAAGTACCCTCAGGTTTTGGAAAATTACATAATTTGCCCTTATAGCCCTATAACTCTCATAATTACACCAAAGTACCCTCGGGTTTTGGAAAATTACATAATTTGCCCTTATAGCCCTATAACTCTCATAATTACACCAAAGTACCCTCAGGTTTGGAAAATTACATAATTTGCCCTTATAACCCTATAACTCTCATAATTACACCAAAGTACCCTCGGGTTTTGGAAAATTACATAATTTACCCTTATAGCCCTATATCTCGCATAATTATACCAAAGTACCCTCAGGTTTGGAAAATTACATAATTTACCCTTATAGCCCTATATCTCTCATAATTATACCAAAGTACCCTCAGGTTTGGAAAATTACATAATGTACCCTTATAGCCCTATATCTCTCATAATTATACCAAAGTACCCTCAGGTTTGGGAAATTATATAATTTACCCTTATAAGCCCTATATCTCTCATAATTATACCAAAGTACCCTCAGGTTTGAAAAATTACATAATTTGCCCTTATAACCCTATAACTCTCATAATTATACCAAAGTACCCTCAGGTTTGGAAAATTACATAATTTACCCTTATAGCCCTATATCTCTCATAATTATACCAAAGTACCCTTAGGTTTGGAAAATTACATAATTTACCCTTATAGCCCTATATTTCTCATAATTATACCAAAGTACCCTCAGGTTTCGAATTCGTTCTTTTTTGTCTGCAGTGGGTTGGCCGTGGTTGGGGTTCCCCCAACACCATTTCTTTAGAGTGGCGACAGGTACCTGCTCCTGTCCAGGAGTTGCTCCTTGTGACTCCTTTCGGCTCTCTCTTCGATGCCCTCCCGGAGCGGGTATCTAGGGCAGCTGTGTTGGTGTCAGCTTTGGCCTGTCATTGGTGGGACACCACTCACACTTTTCACTAGAGCTGGGGGGAGATGACGATGACCCCCCTCGACTTATTTGCTTTGACTGGGATTCCTTCAGGGGGTCCCCATACAGATCGATGTTCCTTTGCGCCTGATGGCAGAGGGTATCGTGGGCGCACTTGGGTGGTTTCCCGAGCGATGGAGTTCAGGCGATACGATCCCCCGGGCGGTTCTGGTCACGCGCCTGGCCACAGAGAGAGCTCGCTTGGTTGCTTCAGGAGCTTTGATGACTCGTCAGGAGGCGCGTCAGTATGCCCGCGTCCTTCTTTTACTGACGCTCCATGACCTTTTTGAGGCCCGTGGAGGGGACATGGCCCATCTCTGGTGGCTGCCTTATCTCCGGGATTTCAGCATCATGTTCGACTACGATTGGGGTGGTTTCATTCTTGCCGTCCTCTATGATGCTATGGACCAGGTTTCTCGTCACCTAGCCCTGAACCTCAAGGGCTTTTCTTTGCTGTGGGAGGTATATACTTTTGCTCCCTCAACTTTGTTCCAGTTCTTTACTTTTTATTTGTTGATTGTTGCTGATGTTCTTTATGTTTACTCTTCAGAGTTAGTTTGTGGCGTATACTCGTTTGGGTCACGCCCAGGTAGATCTCCTCGTCGAGAACGAGGATCAATTTCCCTTTCTCTGTCGATTTATTGCGGGGAACTACAGGGCTCCCTATGTATACCAGACTCGGGAGACCGAAGATGGCGCCGTCCATGACCTGCTGGAGGAGCAGGTAAATTGTAACGCCCGGTTTCCTTATCTCTTGCAAATCACGACCCATATCGCGTATAAGACTGAATTTGGCTCCGGGTAGCCAAACTGGGTTCTGAAAAGGTTGGAATGGTTTGAAAACCTCCAACAAGTTATATTGATATATTTAAGTGTGTTATAATGACCATAACTTGTTTCGGGTGGCTCGGACGGAAATCGTCTCGAAAATCACAAGTTTGGAACCTACGCGATAAATTATTTTTACCCAACTTTGGATGACCATAAATTCCTCATGCGAACTCCAAATGAGTCCCTATTTTTGGCCACGTCTTCATTTCAATTCCCTCTACAACTTTCGTGTTTTGGACGAGACCCAATTCCAACTCCTTGATGCCCAAAAGTGGGTGCGAAGTCGAGATGTTGACCAAAAACTGAAGGAGGCATAAATTAAGCTAGGGAGTTGACTCCATGGAAGTGAGGAGAGTCAACTCCATCATGAACAGTAGGGAGTCGACTTCATGAGTAGTAGGGAGTTGACTACATCACGCTGGCGAGATTTTTTATATACTTCTTCTTCTCCTTTCTTCCTCATTTCATACCCACAACCTTGAGAGCTCTAGAGAGAGATTGAGGGGCTTTCTTGGGGGATTATGAGGGATCGCTCGAGACTTCTTACCCCACATCAAAAACACGCCATCATCATCATCTCCATCATCATCTTCATCTCCTTCTCCATCCAATTCCACCATAGCTAGGGTTTTGAAGAGAAATTGGGGAATTTCATACGCGTGCTTCTTCGGCTCAATTCTTTGGTGAATCTTCGAGGGATTGACCCTCATAAGGTGGGAACAATAGTATTTAAACTTCTTTTCAACTTATTATAACATATTTACACCAAATCAAGCAAAACCTAGGTTTTCTACTCAAAGTTGCATATGCATGGGGCTTGGGTCAATTTCTTTGGATAATTTTGATAGATTTGCATCATGTATGACATCAATAACTATTTTAGACAAAAATCCCTAATTTGATATGATTTATGAGAAAGTTTCACATATGACCTTCAAGTACGTATACGATTATATACGCTAGACTTTAATACACTTATGTATGATGTCATATATGAGATTTAAAGTATATTTTGTACAAAGTTACATATATTAGTGGTATTGTTGCAGTGTTTTAAGTTATAAACCATATTTATGAGATTTTCTACTTACCTAGCCAGTTCGTAAGTATGCTGGTCAAATACATAAATATGTTTTGAATGAATGAAGTCTTTAAATCATATTGGGAGGCAAATTGGGAACTTGTATATATTATTGGATTATATTAGACTTGGCTTGGGGCCAATTTGATGAAAGTTATGAAACCTCCCATACTGATGATTTTATGGTTTCCTTTCTTAACTGACGGACTTGGCGGATCTTGTTCAATCTCAACAATACCACTACATGTTTTACACTATGGATATATACATATATACAAGTTTTACGAATACATATGGAATGCATGTATATTCATATCTATATATGTTGGATTCTATATTCTTGTGATTTCATTGATTCGATGAGATGATTATTGTGATTTCATATCGGATGGCCACACCGTTCGTACTAGATAGTTGGTGATTACCGGTAGCGTATAGCCTTGGTGGCTACGTGAGTATTATTGTAACGTGCGCCTTTATGGCGGCGTGAGGTAGCGTATGCCTGTGTGGCTGCGTGAGGTAGCGTCTAGGTGGACCTGGTAGGTGGTCCCTGCCTTGGGCAGAAGAAACCGAGTTGCCGGCTATTTCTGTGCACAGTAGATTTATGAGAATCCTAGACATGAGTTGATATATGTGATTGATGTGATAGATCTAGTCACGGTGTTGTGGCATATACTGTATGATGATGTATATACATATTGCTTTTCTTGTACTTTGAGTTGGGGACATTATATATGCATTTCACGAAAGGTTTTCCGTGCATTGGCTGCTTCATGAAAGTGATATATATGTATATGTATTTACAGTTCTATATACAAAGAAATGTATTTTAACCTGAGGTGGTTTATTACAGAGAAGCAGCACATAAACTATTTTCAATATAATGCATAGCATGGCATGCATGGTTTCTAATCTATTTTCTTATACAAACCCTTATAGTTCCCACTGAGCCCGTTTGGCTCACTCCCATTTTCCAAAACCAGATCTTGCAGGTATTTGCTCGGGAAACGGTGCGGCTACGAGGTCTAGATAGCTCTGATGGTCGAATTACCACAGTCGTTTGAGAAACGACTTGTACCTTGATCCTTAGAATAATTATACTATGTTGTGTATATTCTTAAGCCATATATGTAAAGTATTTTTATGAGATTGGAACCCGTTGATGGAATTACTTATACTGTAACGTACTTTTTATTTGACAAGGGATTGATAAATGTGGAGATATTATTTTAGTTAAACTTGTGTTGGTTTGACAGGAAATGGTTTTATTGAAAATATAAACTCCACATGCCAAAACTTTTCATAATATATGGCTTTATTAATAATTCTCTTTTTATTTAAGTTATGAATTACAGCTTAGCATCCGTCGTCGCGTACGACACCGTGATTAACCGGGTCCCGGAGGTGAAATCCTCTCAACGGGATTTCGGGGTGTCACATAAATATTTCAGTATTCAATAAATAACTTGAAAAATAGAATATAAATAACTGAAATATAATTTTGTTCTCTTTGTAGATTGAGTGGACCCCCTGGGGTGATCTGGGCCTCCATTTTTGATACGGCCGTGCTCTGACTGCCTCGAGGACCAGGCGGCTGATTAGGGATGGGTATGGCCTCCATTTTTACTTAGGCGAGAGAGTTATTCGCCAGCACACACTGGCCCAGTGGCCTCGAGTTCCACTATTTCCACCGTTTCTGATGAGGCGGACGGGCGAGATTGATCCGGTGATGGTGCAGGCCTTGGTGGACGGTCTTGGCTTTCAGAGGTTCGCTGAGGAGGGAGACTATGCCGTTTTTGCTGCCCGTTATTTAATGAGGGAGCCGAAGGGGACTCGGGGACGGGTCTTCTATGAGAGATATCGGGCGTTGGGAGGCGATTCTCATTACATACGCGGACAGACCCATCTAGCTAGGACGGTTCCGGGTCATCTGCCACCTGTCCCCGATCAGAGGGACAACATTCTGGATTCTGAGGATGAGGACCCCGAGGGAGAGAGGGACATTCCTGCTGCTGTCGAGGGTGGTGATAGGTCAGGGGGTGAGGGAGGTGATACGACGGCGGTTCCAGAGCAGCCTCCTCAGACGACGCCTAGGGAGGAGCAGCCTGCTGAGGGTTTTGAGTTCCGTACTGATCCATCGGTATCTCCGGGGGTAGTTTTTGATGCTGCCGAGGCTACCGAGGCTGTCGGGGGGAGACCAGGATTTTCTGAGCGGTCCTGGGAGCCTGCGGACTTCGGGGTCGATTATGAGCAGTTCGGGCGGACCCCTCCTGCTGCGGTGGCTACTCCTTCTAGTGGGGCCCCGCCTCTGAGAGCGACGGCTTTGGTGGATCCCCCAGGTGTTCGTACCTTCGCCACACTGACTCCGCTTTCGTCGACTGCTATGGGCCCTCCGGCCCAATCTCCAGGTTTTCGGGGGTTCTTCATCTCGGCGTCCCCTGTTCCCGATCAGTGAGGAGGGCGGGTCCACTTCTGCTGATGTCCCGGCGGGGTCGTCCATTCCTTGGGTAGATTTACCCCCGCTTCCTAGAGATATCTCTTACGTCGGCGCCGATTTACGTCGATACACTGTCCCTGAGTATCCCCTTCCTGAGGACGCTTTTGACTACTTGGGTGGTCACCCCGGTGACGAGGTACCTTCTTCAACTTCTCTTGACACTTTTATATCTATATTTATTTGTTTTGACTGTGCTGATCCTCTTATCTTATGTCTTTTTCAGCGGGTGAGCGTACGGGTGGCGGATCTGCGGGCTTGGCACGCCCAGTACCTCTATAGCTGGAACCTGCTCTAGTACGTCGGTCGAGACCCTCCAGCATACATGCGTGACTACCAGAGGGCTATTGACGTTTTCTTGCGGCCGGACAACCCCCTGACCTCTTCTCATGCCCGGACGGAGTCTCGGAGGAGTAGCAGTCGAACCTCCAGGCGTTCTCGGTCGTCGGTGATCCGTCCCACAGCTCCTGTCTAGTCGACGGGGCCTTCCCAGGCAGCGGTTCCTCCTTCTCAAGGCGTCCCAGCGGTTGTCCTTACTCTCGATGAGGGTTCGGGTGATAGTGGGAGCGTGTCAAAACGAGCTCGAGTATATTAGTTTTTTCCTTTTCTGCATTTTTGTTAGTTCGGACAGATATGTATTTATTTAGACATGTTTAGACAGAAATTTAGTTTTGAAAACTGTTCTTTTATTGGACTTATGAAATATCTTCATTTGTGTCTGATTATACTTTTATTCTCTGTTCGTGAAAGATATATATATATATATATACATATATATGAGTAAATGTTTTTAGGAGCCATACCTTGTAGCGTAGTGATACTCATGTTTCCTGCAAAAGAACAAAGTGAGAACAAGAATGCACCCATAAATGATTCTTTTGGCAAGAATGACTTTTATGTAAAAGAAAAAATAGGGTGGCCCTACATGGGTTTGTCGCGCGACAATCCCTCCTGGGCATGGGTTTGTCGTACGACAAACAGGCACAGGACCCTCTTTTTTGCTATAAATACACCCATCTTCCTTCCTTCATCCCCACACCTCTCCAAAATGTCTTCTTTTCGCACAAATTCTGATTTTTCTTACGTCAATGCCCGAGATGCTTTGATATCTTTTGAAAACGGTTTGAACTTCGGTGCTTTTAGCCCTTTAGCGGGCTGGTGCCATCGTCCTGTCGATTTTTCCTTTTTGTTAGGTGCTTTGTATTTCTGGAGTCCTGCGGATCATCTTTTCCGTTTTGGGCTTGATGAGCTCTGCCCGACTTATGAGGAGTTTTCATGGCTGTTGCGCTCTGACGTTCGTCTCCCGATGGCAGTTTTCATAGAAGAAATTGGTCCTCGAGATATGCTGATTGCTCTGTTAGCCATTCCCCAAGCGCCCTGTGATGGTTTTATTACCAACGGACTCCTTGACCTCCATAAAATGGTGAGGTTCTTTCATCGTTACGAAGATAGAGCCTCTTACGGTGTGGGACGTACTGCGGCGGCCTTGATCTGTCTTGTTTCGGATATGTTACTGGTGACGGGCTCTTCTCGTGTTGATCCGACTATTCTGAGTTTGATCTACCATGCTAGAAATAGGGAGTCCATAGTGCCCATCGTTCTTGCAGAGACTCTGAATGGTCTAGATGATATTCAAAGGGGGGCCTCACCCTTCTTCAGGGGAAGTCCGCGCTTGCTATACATGTGGCTGTTGGAGCGTTTCTGATCGGTGGGTTTCAACGGGGTTCGGCTTGACAATCCGACTCATTTCTTCCATCGTCCTCTCTTCGGTGCTTTGACCATGTCTTCCTCTGATTGGACAGTGTGGTTTTCGAAAAACTTTTGTGCCATTCGGTGGAACATCCCTTGGTGGAAGTTGAGGACGATGGTGCTTAGTACCGGGGGACAGAATTATGTTCGGCTCCGTGGGCTCTGGTTCACCTCCTTTTATCTCCCAGGACGTCTTCTTCGACAGTTCAACGTTCCTCAGGATATTCCTCTCGGCCTGAACAATTTTTCTTCTGAGTCTAAATTTGTGACCCAGCATGTCTCTCTATTAGTGGAGAGGATGTGGCGTGCTCGGCTAACTCGACAGTTCAATTATGCTTGTTTCGGTATTCCCAGGCCCCTCCGGGCTGACATTATCTGTTCTTGCTGGCAGTCTCTAGAAGGAGAGCTGATTGATGACCCCTTCCAAATGGGGTGGTTCCGGTTCATGGATTCTGAGCCTACAGAGGATAACATTGTCTTTGCGTACCAGATTCTGGACGAGGCTCGAATTGATTTGGCCACTGAGGACCCAGTGTGGCCAACCCCTAGCGATTAGTTTCTTCTTGCTATGCTGTATCTCCTTTGTAACTTCTGGTGTTCTGAACCACTTTTTAATAATATACGAAGGGACTGTTTATGAAAAATAAATTTCTTTACAAGGTTTAAACCGGGCCTGAAGTCACTTCTCAGGTTGCCTACGTTTCCCCTTTTGACTTTCCAAAAACACAAATTTTGAGTTGGGGCTCAGGTTTACGTAGTTCTTATCTATACATGTTACATCTATTGGTAATATTTCTTCAAACGATCCATGTTGACTGGTGAATGCAGTAATTGTCCGTCTAAGTCTGTGAGTATGGCGGCTCCCCCAGTGTCAATCTCTTTGACGATATACGGCCCAGTCCATTTCTGTTCGAACTTCCCTCTTGGGTCTCTGGCTGGCTCTCGAATTTCTTTCAACATGATGTCATTCTCATTGATACTCCGAGTCTTCACTTTATGGTTAAATGCTCGAGCGATTCTCTTCTGATACCCTTGATGGTGATAGGCGGCTCTCAATCTCTTTTCATCTAGTAAGGCCAGCTCGTTGTAACGTGCCTAGACCCATTCCAACTCATTAACTTGATTCTCTAGCATTACCCTGAGGGAGGGGACCTCTAATTCAACAGGGAGGACTGCTTTCATCCCATATGTAAGAGAAAATGGGGTTGCCCGGTAGAAACTCTCTCGGTGGTTCGGTACCCCCACAATGCATAAGGCAACTTTTCTGGCCAATCCCGGCAGGTGTCGGTCATCTTGCTTAGGATATTCTTCAGATTCTTGTTGGCGGCCTCAACTGCCCCATTGGTTTGCGGTCTATAGGGCGAAGATCTATGCCGGGTAATACCGTATTCCTCTATAACTGTATTGGCCTCTCCTTCGAAGTGGGTGCCGTTGTCTGAGATGATCTCGTGTGGGACCCCATACCGGCAGATGATATTCCGTTTGATGAATCGGGCAACTTTTCTGGCGTCAAGGGTTTGGAAAGACTCGGCTTCTACCCATTTGGTGAAGTAGTCGATGGCCACTAATATGAATTCATGGCCGTTGCTGGCTTTGGGTGAAATCTTCCCAATGATGTCAATTCCCCAGGTCGCGAAAGGCCAGGGAGCGGTCATGCTGTAAAACTCTTTCGGAGGAAGTTTCTGAGATTTGGCATAGATTTGGCACTTGTGACAATGGCGCACATGGTTAACGCAGTCGTTTTGCAGGGTAGACCAGTAATAACCTTGTCTGATGATCTTGCGGGCAAGTGTATGACCGCTCATATGAGGTCCACAGTCACCCCCATGTATCTGATCCATCATTTTGATAGATTCTTCCTCAGTGAGACATTGGTGATGAGTACCGTCATAGTTTCTTTTATACAACTTTCCGGCACAAAGTATGAACCTTGATGCCAACCTCCTGAGCGTGACCCGTGTTCTCTTATCTGCTTGTTCAGGATACCGATGATTTTTCAACAGGTTCCAGATATCGTAAAACCAAGTGGTTGAGTCCCCTTCCTTTTCACTCTCTACCTCTAGGGCCATGCAGTGTGCTGGTCCGGATTTCTTTTGTACTGTAAGGGTTATTTTTTCCATCCCCTCCGAGATATCTATCATAGATGCCAGGGTTGCTAGTGCATCAGCAAAACTGTTCTGTGTCCTGGGGACATAGTAAAACTCTGCATGCTCAAACCTTCCTGCGACATCCTCCAGTCGGGCGAGGTAAGGGACTAATTTTTCATCTCTGATCTTCCATTCCTTCAGAACTTGATGGACCACTAGTGTTGAATCTCCGTATACCTGTATTCTTTTTATACCCCTTTGGAGCGCGATCTCCAACCAGATGATGCAAGCTTCATATTCGGCCATGTTGTTGGTGCAGAAGAAGTCCAGACGATATGATACCGGGGAGTGAGTTTGGTCTGGAGAGACTAACAGGATGCCTATCCCATTTTCGTTTTGATTGGCGGCCCCGTCAAAGTACAATTTTCAGTCTTCATCGATCTCGACATTCATGATAGTTTCGTCTGGAAATTCGGCTTCTTCCAGCATATCCCCCAATATCGGATTGTGGGCCAGGTAATCTGCTATGATCTTGTCTTTGACTGCCTTCTGGGTCATGTAGGTGATGTCGAATTTGAAGAGCAGGAATAACCATTTTGCCATACGATTCGAGAGAGCGGGTTTCTCGAAGAGGTATTTCAACGGATCAATTCGTGATGCCAGGATGACTGGGAAAACCAGCATGTAGTGCCATAATTTCTGTGTTACCCAGACGAGAGCGGTGCATTATTTCTCCAATGGTGTGTAGTTTATCTCAAATGGGGACAATTTCTTGCTGATGTAGTAGATGGCCTGCTCTTTCCGTGTATTGGTCAGATGTTGGGCTAGCATGGCTCCTGCAGCCGAATCAATGACGGTCAGGTATAGGATTAGTGGCAGTCCGGTCTGTGGTGGGGCTAATACTGGGGGGTTGGAGAGGTAATCCTTAATTCTGTCAAAAGCCTCTTGGCACTGATCGTCCCATTCTCCTGGTGAAGACTTTCTTAGGAGTTTGAAAATGGATTCGCAAGTTTGAGTAAGCTGGGAGATGAACCTGGTGATGTATTGCAAATTTCCCAAAAATTCTCGAACTTCTTTCTCGGTACGAGGTTCGGGCATGTCTCGGATAGCTCGAACTTTGGCAGGGTCTACCTCGATTCCCTTTTTACTGACAACATACCCCAGGAGTTTTCCTTTGGTTACCCCGAACACACATTTCTGCGGATTAAGTCTCATCTGATACTGGCGGAGCCGGTCAAAAAAGGCTCGCAAGGCTGGTACATGGCCTTCCCTCTCCTTTGACTTGATTATCATGTCGTCCACATACACCTCTACTTCTTTGTGAATCATGTCGTGGAAGATAGCTGTAACTGCCCTCTGATATGTTGCCCTGGCATTTTTCAGCCCGAATGGCATAACGGTGTAGTAGTATGTTCCCCACGGTGTGATGAATGCAGTTTTCCCCTGGTGATCTGGGTGCATCTTGATCTGATTATACCCGGCAAAACCATCTACAAAGGACTTCAGGGCATGGTTGGCGGTATTATCCACTATCAAGTCGATGTTGGGTAAGGGAAAATCATCTTTTGGGCAAGCTTTGTTAAGATCTCGGTAATCCACACACATACGGACCTTCCCATTTGCCTTCGGAAAGGGTACGATGTTGGCTAACCATAAGGGGTACTCGATCACTCGTAAGAACCCCACACTTAGTTGTTTCATCACTTCTTCTTTTACTTTCAGGGACCATTCTGGCGTAAGTTTTCTCAACTTCTGCTTGACGGGTCTAAATTCCGGTTTGGTGTGTATCTCGTGCATGACTATCTGGCTGTTCAAGCCTGGCATATCTGCATAGGACCAGGCGAAGACATCCACATACTCTTTTAGAGTTTGTGTGAATTCTTCTCTTTTTGTCTTACTTAGACTTGCCCCAATACGGACCTCTTTTCTTTCTTCTTCTGTCCCGAGGTTAATCATAAGAGTGTCCCCCTCTTCACTCAGTATACGCTGCTCCTCCTGTTCGGGGTGTTCATTTAATCTTTCCAACTCCATATAAGCAATTACAGAATTAAAATCAACGGGATAACGCAAAACAGAGTTTTCTTCATTGATAATAGTGCTTAAAGGTACAAGTTTAAAAAGTAAATATAGGAGCGACTCCTCTTTAGCCTTACCCTCACTCTTATCTCTCACCCTTATAATTTCGCTCTTTCCCCCCTTGTAATCTGGATCAACGTGTATCAAGTGTACATGGTCGTCTCCTGGCTCATTGTCCCCTAGAGCCATGATGTCGAAGAGATCTCCGATCATTTCTTCCTTTTCTTCTTCCTTGTCTTCGTTTTCTTCCCTCGGCCTGATCATCAACTTGGTAGAGAAACTGTGCACAATGTTTTCCTTGACATAAAGGTCCTCTTCATAGAAGATTTCCCATCCTGGAAGGTTTTCTCCATCGCTGTTTCTCCAAGGCTCTTGAAAGCCGCAAAAGGGGAAGTCCTCTCCTTCTTTGACGAAAAACCCATTCAGGGAGCTAAAACTTGGATATTGATGCCCTCGGCTCCTTCTCTCTTGGTCGTTGTCTTTGGTATGCTGGTACCCCAAACCTTCTTTTTCGTGCCTCGTTACTGGTTCTAAGGCCTGGAGTAACCCTGGCTGCCCCATTCCTAGACTGGCTCCAGGTAAATATTTCATCACTCTCAGCATATTTGTGATCTTAGTGCTGAGACCGGGGATGTTGTCAAGGGGTAGATACTCGATTCTCTGGGTGGTGAGAGCTTGTACTTGAGGTTCGTAAGAAAAGCCTCCCAACTGTATGCTCTGACTCCCGATGCCTAATACAGGCAACTCCAGATCCGCCAAGGTCCTTTCAGGATCTCCTTGGATGGTGATTATACTCCCTTCGAATGGTATCTTGACCTTCTGGTATAAGGAGGAGGGGAGTGCTCCTATGTCGTGTAGCCATGCTCTTCCCAACAGGAGGTTAAAGCTGGAGGGAATGTCTATGATTTGAAAGTCGGCCAAAAAATTTTTGGGACCGACCATGAGATCAAGCTTCAAAGAGCCCAGAACGGCCCTTCTGGTGTTGTCATAGGCTCTAACGGTCATAGCTGACGGGGAGAGTTCTGAGTCTAATATACCCAGGCATCTGGCGGTCTTTAGGGGGTAGACATTTATGGTCGACCCATTGTCGATGAGGACCTGTGGCAGGATTTTTCCTCGAGTTCGGACAGTGATATGGAGGGCCAGGCTGTGTTTCCTCCCTAATGGAGACAAGTCTTCATCTGAAAATGACAGACTTCTTTGGACTGTAAGTGACCCTATCATGTTTGGCAGTTGTTCGGGTGTGGAGTCTGGTGATATGACGGCCTCGTCTAGAAGTTTGATGAAGGCGGTCCTGTGAGGTTTGGAGGCAACCAAGAGGCCCCAAATGGTGATGTGTGCCTGGGTTTTCTTCAATTGCTCAAGTACTCGATCTTCTCCTATTTTCTTAGGAGGTGGTGATTTCTCGGCATCCATCGGTGGTGGCTGGTATACCCTTCCTGAACGGGTGATTTGTTGGATCCAAAGGGATGCTGGGTCTGATCCCTCTGAAGTTTCTGATGACTCTGGCTCTGTCGACCAACTAAAAGTCCCAGGGGAGGTTTCTGTCATACAGATTGCCTCTTTAGGGGAGCCTCAGGGTTTCCATGGCTGTTTCTTCTTGTCCTGGGTCCATCCTATCCCAGATTTTCCGGGATTGGTTTTGATTGTAAGTGGTTGTGAGATCCCCTAATTTGCCTTTCCTAAACCCTGCCCGGATAGGAAGTTCATTTTAGCCATTCATTGGTCGATTATCGGGTTGAGGCCTGGTGCCACTTGAGCCTTTGCTGATAGTACAACTGGTGCTTTATAGGCTGGGTCATCTTGAATGAGTCTTACGGGATCGAAGCCTTCTTCATCAGTGGTCAAGGCATTAATCCCCGCAGGTGGAGCGTGGTTAGGAAGTGGATTGTTGGTAACATTGGGCCCGCCGGGTGCGGGGATGGTACCAGCCTCCATCAAGTCTTGAATACGATGGCGAAGGGCCAAACAGTGCTCTGTGTCATGACCTGCAGCTTGATGGTACGCACAATTTTCATTCATTCTCCAAGTACTGGGGATAGGGTTTGGTGGGGGGCGTGGGTTGAGTGGAGTGATTGGTCCGGCTTTCCGGAGCAGTTCCAGGCTTTTAACCAGGGTAGTGGAAAGGGTGCAGAAGTTCCTTCTTTTCTTAACCTCGGTGCTTGAAGAGTCTCCTTGTGAGGGCCAACTCATCGGAGGTGTTTGTTGTGACTGCTGAAACGGGTTTTGTTGCTAGGGGTACGAGCTTAGTTGATTCACGGCTGGGGTGGCTGTCTTTCTCCCGGTGAACGAGGCTTTCTTGGTATCAGTCTCTGCCTTCTTGGCCAATTCTTCCTCTACTTGCGACCCCATACTTAACAGGGCTCTGAAGTGTGGGAATACATGCTTTCCCATGCAACTCAGGACGGCTGGAGTGAAGTTCTTCTGTGTGATCTCTAACTGCTCTTCTTCATCGGCCCGTTTGGACATTTGGGAGGCCATCTCTCTCCAGCGTGTGATAAAATCGCTGAAGCTTTCCTTCTCGCCTTGCTTGGTCATTTCCAGGTGTTTACGGGTAATTTCCAAATCCTCGTTGGACCCGTATTTGGTCATGAACTCCTTGACGATATCTCCCCAAGTCTTCGTGTGGTGTCTCTCCAGATCAAAAAACCATCTTAGGGCGGCCCCCGTGAGAGTCATATGAAAGGCCTGAGCCAGCTCCGGCTCTCTACAGCCGGACACTTGCATGGATCTGATGTAGGATTGGAGATGGGTCTTGGGGGGTATGGTCCCTGTAAATTTGGTGATGGAAGGGAGCTTGAATCCCTGGGGTAGTCTTGCTTCTGGATAGAGGGAAAATGCATTCATATCTGTGATCTCGTCTGCCCCTTTTATCAGAGAAATCCCCCTTTGCAGAACCTTCATCTGCTCTTTCAGTTTCTTCATTTCTTTACTCTCTCTTGACACCTCGTCGGGCTGTTCCCGAGCTATAACTGATTCTGCATACATTGCCCGGAGTCGGTTGATGTCTGGGTACTCATTAGGAGGGGCTACTGGGGCCGGTGGTGGAATAGGTCTTGCGGGGACTTGTGGCCATGGCTGTTATTGGGGATCAAGGCCTTGCTGAGGTTGTGGCCAGATGATGGGTGGCTCTTGTTGCTGATAAGTAGGGCTTGAATCTGGGGCCCATTGGTTCTGATTGTTGGGGTCGGTTTGAACGGGACCGGCTATGATAGGGTCCGTTTGGGGTGGATTGGTTCCTTGGACTGGGGGAAGTACTTGTGAGGACTGCCCTTGATTCGGATCTCGATTCGGTGGTAGTCGTTCAAAACCCGGTGGTGCGGCTCGTTCGGCTGACAATTCCTCTATTCGGACTCGGATATTCTGTTGCTCGTTTGTGAGGTTTGCTAAATTCATGCTGACGGTCATCAACAGACAGTGCATCTCGGCTAAAGTTGGCTGAACTGCAGATGCCTCGGCTAGGCTTTGATCTGTCTCTTGATTCTCGCGTCTATCGGGCATTTCGGGTGTGCTTGGTCTTACTAGGCTTTCGGTATGATCTCGACCGGCCCAACCTTCCAGACTGACGTTGCTTTACTGCTGTAGACGAAACCACGTGGCGAAGATGAAGAAAGACTGTGATGCGACTCGATTTTTGCCAAAAGAAACACTAAAAATTGCCGAGAAAAGACTCGAATTTTAAAAAGGTGTTGTAAGGTAAGCCGTAAGGTGGTACATCCCCTACGGCTGTTTGACAAGTATTTTAGTCGACTCGATCTTATATGCAGCGCAGGTGTACAAACGGTTAAGGCTTCAGGCTCCCTCCTATTTGGCAAGACCTTGCGATATACCCCAGGGGCGGGTACGTGCAAGAGCCTTTTGATATACTTCCCGGGTACGTGAGTGTTCTCGTCACTCGATTTACCTCGGGGGCGTACTTGGCCAAGGAGAGTGGAAGTAAATGCTTTCGGTTTATGTTGGCCCAAGCAAGCCAACTCCTTACTCACTTATAATACTTCCGAGGGTTTGGGGTAAATTCACACTCGTAGAACCAATGCATGATTTGTGATAGTGCGTGTAAAGTTCGAAAGGTTGGTTTCACAAATATCATTATCTTTATTACGTATTTTTTGAAAAACTCCCATTTTCAGAAAAACGTTTCTTCTCAATCAATTAACATAAGTAGTGAAAGCAGTAAAATCAAGTATTCAACAGATAAACAAAAGTCCACATATAAGAGTCTAGTTTTCTAACAGTCCCCAGCAGAGTCCCCACTGTGAGAATCCACAAATGCGACCCCCGGGTCTCGTCCCCGTTTGGATGGGTGTCTGAAACGTCGAAAACGGATTCCGTCGTTCCATTTGCTGGAGTGTTCTTGTTGATTCATATCAAGTGTCCCTATGTTTCTATTTCTAGATGCAAGAGGGTTCGTTCAGAGTCGCCAGTACGTTTTACGAGAAAACGGACAAAAAGGGTCGTGTAAGAGGAAAAGGCTATAGACAAGCCTTTCTTTACACATTTGTCTGCGAAACCAGGATTCTATAGGGCTCGGAAACTATATTACGGTTTGGGAAGGTGTTAAGCACCCATTCCGCCCTTTCGGTCTCTAGTGGTCTTTTATATGTTTATTCTATGTTGAAAAACTTGGATGCTTTTACCGATAGTCTACTATTTTCCTAAATGAAAAACCCTAATTTTGGGAAAACAGGAAAATGGATAAAAACCTTTGTGTTCCGAGATCCGATGTTTTTATATTTGAAAGATGTAAATACAAATGACAAAACCTCTTATTTGAAATAGTGTTCCGTATTATTTCCTCGGATAATGACGGTTTCCTCGTGTTGTGATTATTTTTGTAAAAGTTTGGATCTTATATCGGGACTAATTTAATATGGAACTAGAACTCTTTGAAGAGAGTTTTATCAGACACGTCGCAGTCTATGAAAAAGACAGGATATGTTGATTTTAGTTCCTAGATAAGTCTCATCAGTCCGGTTTTTGAAAATAGAATTTTATCCGGATGATGATGTACTTATTTTTCTGGTTTTGCAAATGATTTTATCAGGGTCTTTTGTTTTGAAAACGATAGACTATTTGTAACTTGGCAATAAGTTTATTCAAATAAAACGTGGACAAAACAACAGAAAAACAAGTACACAGATATTTAATGTTAAACACTAGAAGAGACTTTCTTTACGTTCCCGACGAGAATAATAATAAGAAAGAAAATATGATACGGCGGAGAGATTTCCGACGATAATAATCTTTTTCTTCTTCAGATATTTCCGAGAATTCGATTCCAGAGACGGGACACATCGAGTGTCGAAAATAGATTTGATAACTCTTCAGAAATAAGACGATAATAGAGAATACTTGATGAAAAACTAGAAAATCAGATTTAAAGCTTAGAATTCTTCAATCCCAAGTTTCTTTTCTTGAACCCTTGGGGGTGTTGGCCTATTTATACTGCTCGGGAGAGATTGTCGCGCGACATTTCTCCAGATAGGGTATATGTCGCGCGACAATGTGTCCAATGTCGCGCAATAAACGGCTGAAGTGATGTTTCTGACAGACTGATGTGTCAGAGAGTGGATGGTCTGGTGTCAAGAGGGATTGTCGCGTGACAATGTGATATGTCGGGCGACAATCTCTCTTAAAAATAGGTTTGTTGGCCATCAAACCTTTTCGGGGTAGTTTCGGGTGCTCGGGTGGGTCCCGGACACAAAAATAGTAGTTCTCGAAGGTCGTTAGGGTTCTTGCGGGGGTCACGGATCGGGGTGTCTACACTAATCATGTGTCAATAACCTAGGATCACATTGATATAATGATTAGAGTATGGATCAGTTGATGACTATGTTCCACAAGTCATGGATATGGAGATATCGAGCTGAACACACTGATACTTGTTAGGGAACAAAGTATTGGACCGACCTGCTTTGGGGACACTGCGAGGAGTGTTACTTAATGTCATCAGTGATGTTCCCCATTTGTGATATCGTATTATCCTCAGACTTGAGATCGTCATGGTTACCAACATAGGGATTAGCATGTTAGGCATTATCAAACGTTGCTCTTAACCGAGTAATTAGAAAGATGATGATCAAGCATACTATGAACTATGTAGAGGTATGTGGTTGATCAAGATAGGATTTTTCACTCTCATATTATGAGAGAGATGTCTTTGGACCCCTTGATAAGTATAATTAATATTTGCATGGCCATGCGCAAATGAGATGTCATTTGTATTAGATTAATTATACTTAGAGATCAAGAAATAAAGATTGAACTATACAAGAATGACACTTGCCTAGTCTTGTGTTCAATATAGATATCGGTTGACAAAAGGAATTAATATGTGGAATATCAATTTAAGGTTGTGTCGTTTTGACCTTTATACCTTTTGGGTAGTAGTAATGTTTTACTAGAGACCGCTTACTATTCGTATAATAAAACGGGCTTTTAATTATACTGCCAAAGAGTATAAAACCTACAGGGTCGCACACCAAAACGAGTTGGATCAAAACGAATTAAAACGGGCCAAGTTGGACTTGGGCCTAGTTCGTTTGTTGCTTAGGGTTCTCACTAGGGTTCCCCTTTAAAAGGGAACCTTTATTCTTCTTGGCCGTCAAGGAAACTTAGAGAGGCTAGAGAGTCGAAATAATTGAGAGAACCCTAGAAGGCGCTAGTACACCAAGCAAGGATCTGATCTCGTTCGTGTGTGCATATCGTAGAGGCGTCGTATTTTCTACGCTAAGGACGACAACAACAGAAGGATCCGATCCATCCTGTTCGTTTCATTAACACCAAATCTCATATAAGGTATGTCTTCTGTCAATTTTATTGAACAGCATAGATCATAGGGTTTAATGATTAGCGCACAAATTATTGTATGTGATGCATGTTTGTTGCCCTAATTTCCAACATATTTGTCTAATTATATTAGTGAATGTTGAATACATTTAACTTGATGATTTCACTCATATCTATTAGCTTCTAAAGATCCATGTTAAGAAAATTAAATAGATTAAAATAGGAACAAGAGTTATAAACTTAAAATGGGTGGAAGATTTTTGTCGAGCAAGCTTTTACGTGATGAAGTCAAGCCACTATATGATTCCTTTAATTTCTCAAGAGAGGTTTAATGATTTTATGTTCATGAGAAAGTCTTGCTTGACTGAAATGATTCTTTAGGTTTTCTAATTTGCCTCTCTATTTTTTTTTAATTCTTTCCCTCACTGTTTCTTCTTACTAATAGGCCCGGTAAAACAACTGACTGGAATTTTCTTTTATGCCCCTCTAGCAAAGTCATGTGAGTGGCACACACGTTTTTCCATCCACAAAATTAACGGAAGTTAGTTTAAGGGACTAAAGTGACACGCGAAAAATACATTAGGGAGTGATAACTCGAAATTTGAATATCAAGGACCAAACTGACAATTTGGGTAAACATAAAGAGACTTAAGTGTCAAAAACTCGTTTTTCCTATATATATATCAATGGCAGGAACATCTTATAGATAAGACGGGCATTTATATATTTTAATTTTTGAAACATGTTTAAGTTGGCCAGTATTCTTAGAAAAAATTAAATTTAGTAGATAATAATTTGAATTTTGTCCACCTTATCTTAGGAAAACTTCACACCGTGCTCACCTTAATTACAGTTATTGTAAATTTATAGTGAAAAGTGCAATTTAATATTTTTGCATAGAAGTCCTAATTCAAGAGCAGGGGACAAGACCATGGATGCCTTAATGCCGTTTAATTATAGAATTGATAAAAATACGTACAAAAATAAATTTTATCATTCAAATCAAAGGCACCATCTAAAAGAATTGTACACCCATGTAGCAATTACAGTCACAAAAGGACCAATTTATGAAGGGCTCACCCGACTCTAAAATATCATTATATATGGCAAAAGAATAAACAATAAGGATATCATACTTGAAATATCACAATATCACTCGTAAAATGGCACAAAAATTATGAGAAATGTTACATTATTGAAAAATGTGTTAAAAGTTGTAACTTAAATGCACTTCATCTCCACAACTGCATTAGAATTTGGAGTAACAAATTAGAATTGATTTAGCTTTATTTTTATATTTCCTTTTAAGTTGTGGTTTTTAAGAATTTTCTTTTTCCGCAGTTCAAAAAAAAAAGAATTTCCTTTTTCCACTAAGTAGTAATCTAATTCATGTAGCTTGTCAGAATGTTCAATGACAATAGTAAAAAAGACGTAAGAAATTGATAAGTAAAAGGAAAGGGATAATAATGGGGACTTTATATGATTATATTTCTACAGAAGGTACAAAATAAGATATTTTAATATAAAAGAAAATATTGTATTACTATAAATAATATAACAAGCACAAAATTATAACTTGTGGGTGACCAAAATTTTGGGCAAACCCACAGGATGAGATTCTTAGCAAAATAAATGGAGTAATAGATGGAAATAATAGTGGAGATGAGATTTTTTGGTACGATATGTTCCTCCAGTAGCGCTTATGCTATTCTGGCGGTACATCTTCTGTTTGTATGTGTGTTTGATTTATTAGCTCAAAGGCAATTGAAATGAGGATATAAGTTACCACTCTTTCTCTAGAAATAATTCATTTGGCTAGCTCATTCTTCTCCCATCTAGGATTTGGAGGGAGGCCCCTTATGATGGCTATCCCTTGTTCTATTTATATTCATAGAATTAGGGTTACATATGTTACATTATGGTTAAGGGTAAAAGACTAAAAAGGGCTTACTCTACCCCTTTTACAAATTCTCTCTTAGAGTTTGGGCTAGCTCATGTCCAGGCCCATTATTATCTTCATAATTTTTATGTTCCCACATAACTAATTACATGAGATTTGATATATGTATGCATATCAATATATATTACATCATACATGTATATATATATTGTATATACAAATTGTTTTCTTTCATGAGTTGTTTCCTAATTTGTTGATTACATTTTTCATTATCTTGATTAGATTCATTAGCTAACATCAAATGTCTTTACAAAATTATGATTTTTTTTGAAAATTTGGTTATAGAACTCTAATTAAATTTTACAAGTTTCACTGCAAACTTGAAGTGAAATTTACAAATTGCATTACAGATTTGGAAGAAAAATTTATAAATTTACAACTTGTAAAAAAAGAACTTAAAAAAAAAGTAGTATCAGTATTTTGAAGTTCACTATAAGTTTTTCGAAAATGTTGTAGTGAAATTTACAAATTTAAATGCAAAAATGTGAATTGCAGTGAAAATTATGAGTTTAACTGCAAAAATTATGTATATATGAAAAATAGTGTAGTCAATTGTTTCCTAATTTGTATTTCTATATATATCTTAATTGTAATATAAATTTTTAAGTATTCTAAAAAATATTTGTTTATAGTATTCTAGTTAATTTTTTTTATTTTATTTATTTAAATAAGGGTGTAATAAATGTTACTTTATTGGATTTCAAATTTTAAAAATTGAAAATAATGCGAAATGGGCATTTGTGTCCATAACAATATATATAAACTTGGCAAGAAAGGAGTTTGGATTGAAAATATTTGTATCATATCCTTCTTACCTAAATCCATACATATTAAAGATTTATTACCGAATGACCCAAAAAAATGATAAATTTCTAAATGATAAATTTCCGCAACAATGCATATTCTTAAAATTAATTAAAAGTTCAACATTGAGAGAGAGAGAGAGAGAGTATTATTATGTTAGCATGAGATTTTTGAAAGCAAAGGTCTTTTTGGCGAGTGTGGAGCAAAGCTAAAGGCTTTGAGGGCTTTGGCAAAAATACCTAAAGTACTACAGCCCAGCAAAAAGCCACATGTTACATAAATTAACTTTTGTGTACACTCTTAAAATATACAACTTATTAATTTACTTAGTATAATTATTCGATTTATGAATCCAGTAAGAATATCAATTTCTTTCAAAATCCACACCTTTTTTGTAGGCTTTTGTTCATACTCTCATTTTCACAATATCTATATACAAAAGTAGAATGGTGGATACATTCTACTAAATTTATCAAATAAATTAACTTTTGTGTACAATCATAATCATCTGATGGCTAACTCATTTCTTTAGAATTTTTAATTGCGCTTTTGCCATGTAAAAAATGAATTAAGTAGACACTAGACACTAATGAAAGTTGAGAATAATTTGATTTGAGCATTTTCTTTAAATAAAAATGAAGTGGCAAATTTATTATTTTCTTAAGCACATTGGGACCTTCATAATGCACATTTTCAAATTAGTAAACCCTCGAAGACCTAAGTTTTGCACTTCGATGCAGCAACTTGTGCCAAGGGCGGGCCTTTAACATCTAGTCACCTAGTTCATAGCTAAACAAGAACAAATGCAATCAAATTATTTTTGAGAAACAACAATGTGCTTTTGAGTTGTGTTGATCAAAGGTTGATGGAATCTTTTGTTCTTTGCTGCAACAAGGATGTCACTTGTTCATATTAGGCCATCCAAAATCAATGGGACAAACATATAAGAATTTGATGCACGTATGGCTATTTTTGTTAATTATGAACTGTAACTAACTATGTTTTTTCTTGAATGTTGTATATATATATATATCAGTGGCAGAGCCACCTTAGAGACAATGTGCACATTTGCCCACCTTAATTAATTTTTGGAACGTGTTTAAGGTTGTATTCTTAGAAAAATTAAATTTTGTAGATAATAATTTAAATTTTGTTCACCTTATCTTACATAAAACTTCGCACTTTGCTCACCTTAGTTACATTTACCTTATCGTAAATTTATAGTGAAGGTGAACTTTATTTGAGTATTTTAACACTTAAATTGGTGTATTGTAATACTTGAATATGAATATTTTCTCACAACGTTTAGAAACGCCATAATAATATCAAAGAAAAGTGTATATAATAATAATATCAAAGGAAAGTGTATATATGTATTGTAATACTTGAATATGAATATTTTCTCACCACATAAATATTTTTACTTTTTTTTACGCTAAACGTTATTCACATCAGCTAATATACACCTTGACTAGTTCCTTCATGGACAAAATCTTAAAATATAGTCTTAAGATCACAGTGGTGCACTTAGGAGTTTAACGAATCCTAATTTTATATAAATATATAAATAAATATATCATATTAATAAATAAAAATATATGTAAACTCAACATTACAAAATTATATTAGATTAAAATAATTCTAAAAGAGAGAATATAAAAAGAGAAGATTAATTGATTTTGATCGATTATAATTAATTTAATACATGCGTATTTATACACTAACTTTGGGATTATCTCATGAGTCATCTAGATAAATAAAAACTACTAATTAGATAAGCTATAAACTAGATAGACTAACAACTTTATCAGATGACTATCACAAGAGTTCTAATACAAATAATAATAATTAGTTTCCTCCCATTTCTCAATTTTACGACTAGAATTTAAAGCAAAAACATAACTATAACAAGAAATAAAGATTCCGATGTTCATAGTAGAAAGTAAAATTATTATATTTACTTATGCTTGACGGAAATTAGATTGGCAATAAATAGATAGTGATTCACACCGAAATCATCTTTGAAAGTGCAAGTTTCATTGTGTATGACCACCACATACATTATGATAAAATAGAAAAGTAACAAAAATGCGACTTTCATTTCACCACAAAATTAATGATTCATATAATGATCATTTCTTAACAATCCTTTAATATTTTCGCATTGAAGGCCGAATTCAAGAGCGGGAGACAGGGGACAAAACAATGGATGCCTTATGGCGTTTAATTATAGAATTGATAAAAATATATACAAACATAAATTTTATCATTCAAATCAGAGGCACCTTCTAAAACGGACCAATTTATGAAGGGCTCACTCGAGTCTAAAATATTGTTATATATGACATAAGAATAAACAAGGAGGATATCATACTTGAAATATCACAATATATCAGTTGTAAAATGCTATAAATATTATGAAAAATGCTACATAATTGAAAAATGTGTCAAATTTTTTAACATAAATGCACTTCATCTCCACAATTGCACTAGAATTTGTAGTAACAAATTAGGAGTGATTTAGCTTTATTTTTATATTTCCTTTTAAGTTGTGGTTAATTTTGAGAAGTTCCTTGTTCTGCTAAGTACCAATCTAATTCATATAGCTTGTCAGAATGTTCAACGATAATAATAAAAACGACGTAAGAAATTGATAACTAAAAGAAAAAAGGGTGATTTTGGGATTGAGTCGAGATGATGGATGGAAGTTTGTTAGGCAAAGGATGTTGGTAGAACTGACGTTGCACAAAGGCTTACATAGAGGTATGCTAGGAGGTGAAAAAAGTTATCGTGAAATAGAGATTGCACTAGATTATTTTGACATATATGGGTGTTCTAAGAATTATTGGATGCAATTTCCTGCAATCGGTTGTTTATTTGTAACAGCAGTTAATTGTGTGCTTTGTGTTCTCTCACCAAAATAATATATTACATATTTACCTTTGCAGCTAGGTCCACTGGATGAGATAAAGATTGTTCAAATGGTTTTATATGATGATAATCATTTCTTGAAATTCTATTGGAAGGATGGTGCCCCAATTCCACCTATTATACTAGGGTGGCGCAGCCATTGATATCCCGATGCAAGTGTCTTGGAACATATTCTTTTTGACCGCATATATGAGTGGAAAAATCTTATTGGCCATCCCTTAGTAGAGCCCCCTTCACTTGAAGATGATTTTGTAAGTTGCCAGATTTTAGGCGACATTGGTATTATTAATTTGTCGCTTTAGATCTTAGGCGACACCTCTTACTCGACACTACTTAAGCGACATACCTTATGTCGCTTAAGGCTTAGGCGACATACATCAGCTCTTATGAGACATAATTTCTATGTCTCCTAAGTGTCTGTTTTATGTGGTGTGTTAAAACACATTATTAATTTTGTTAGTTTCTATACAACAATGGCTACTTTAAACATAATTATTAGTTATAGAAATGTATGGTGGTTGAGATTTTACAACGGTTATAATTAATACTATTATAATTTTATAGTTTTAATTTGATTTTTATAATACTATTTGATTTTTTTCCCTATAATTCTAGTAAAAGCGCACTAAAGGTGCTGACTGACGCAAGCTAATTTTGAGGTCCCTTCAATCCAAGATAGTCTGGTAATTAGTCCTTTATAGCACTCTAAAAGTCATTTTTGATTTTGTTCATTTCTCGAAACGATGGCTAATTCATACATTTTTACTATTTACATAAGTATATATGAGTTTATGGTAGAATGGTTACTAGTTTTTCAATTATATTTTTGCAAATTCATGGTGAACTTGAACTAGGTTATAAGATTATGAACACAAATTATTGTTAGACTTTTTTTTTTAATATAGAACTAGGCTATCTAATTTTTTTATTTTATTGCAGCTGAGTGCTTTTAAGTTGCTGACTGACGAAAGATGATTTCGGTGATTGTTGGCTTTGACAATCCTTTTTTACATATTTATATCCTTTTAGCAGTTAACTTTTCTATTTAGCTAGATTTTTTTTAAGTACTAACCTTTAATTTTGTTTTAATTTGAACATGTATTAGAAGTGAGATTTATGTTAGCATTATGGATCATATATTGTTTCAAATTTTAAAATCAATTTGGAATTTTTATTTTCTTTGGAATTTCGATGGGGTTAAATTATATTATTATTATTTTGACTTTGTTATTACATTTTATATGCAATTTTAAATCAATCATAACATGATTGAAATATAGAATGCTTTTTTTGTTATGCAAAACTAATTTCGGCCAAATGTTTGTTTTATAGGGTTTATTTTTCGTGAAAAATAGTCATTTTCAACCCAATTTCTAACTTTTGATTTTGTTTGATTACCATTTTATTTTTCAAAGGAAAATGACTTCTATGGAGCCCTCATGTGTCATTTTTTTCCTTAAAAAGATGAAAAATCGATTCTCATGGCTCCCCATGAAATTTGTATTCCGGGGAATGAAAAAGCCAAAGCTAGCTGAAATGACATTTTATAAGATATTGAATTTTTGGCATTTCTAAATCATTTCTGTAGTAATTCCATGAATATTGAGATAAGTTTTTTATTTAATATTAGAGACAAAATTATTCGACACATGAATATTTTTTTTCAAGGAAAACAAATTATAAGGAGCCCTCAGTGGCCATTTTTTCCTTGAAAATATGAAAAATCAATTCTCATGGCTCCAAACATAATTTGTTTTACATGTAATGAAGATAGCCAGTTAAAATAGTATTTTCCAAGGAATTTAGTTTTCAACATTTATTTGCTTGGAATTAATTTCCATGCAAATTCCACTCATAATATGATGAATTCTATGCAATTGAATTTTCGTGGATAGTAATGGCAAATTATTCGTCACTGAATGTTCATTTTTATAGAAGTATTACTTTTAATAAACTCACCCCACCTAGGGGGTGAGTTGAAAGTTTTTATCAAAAATCAATGGGGTGAGAAGAAAGTTCTCTCAAAATGAGGTGAGAAGCCTATTTTAATGAGTGCATTTAAAATCACCCAAGAAAAAGGATTATGGGGAAAAAAAATCTCTTATATGATCATATTTTTATGAAAGGTATAAGATAAGTTATTTTAATACAAAATGAAACATTTTATTACCATAAATAATATCAAGCACGTACAAAATTAGAATTAGTTACATGAGGTTTAACGTATGTACCCATATAATTTATATATTACATCATAATATATATATATATATATATATATTGTAGATACAAATTGTTTCCTATTATAACTTATTTCCTAATTTTCTAATTACATATTTTTTAATCATGATTAGATTCATTGGGTAACGCCAAATGTCTTTACGAAATTATGATTTTAATTTTTTTTTTAATTTTGGCTACAAAATTCTAATTAAATTTTACAAGTTTTAGTGCAAACTTGAAGTGAAATTTGAAATTTAAAAAATTGTAATAAAAATTCACAACTTGTAAAAAAAGAATTAAAAAGAAAAAAAATATGTTACTATTTAGAAGTTCACTTCAAGATTTTCAAAAACGCTGAGTGAATTTTAAAAATAGCAAAAATATGAATTGCATTGAAAATTATGAGTTTAACTGCAATATGTATATATATGAAAAACAATATAGTAAATTGTTTCGTAATTTGTATTTCTATATATGTTAATTGTAATATAAATTTTCAAGTATTCTAAAAAAGATTTGTTTATTGTATTCTAGTTAAGTTTTTTTTTTTCTTATTATTAAATAATGGTGTAATAACTATTACCTTATTGGATTTCAAATTTTGAATATTGAAAATAATGCTGAATGGGTATTTGTGTCCACAACTATATATTGAGAAGAGAGAAAATTATATAACTCGATGATGACTTCTATACCTATTTCCTTCCCCTTTTATAACGGAGAAAACTACTTCTAAAACTTCTACCGACAACTTTTTCAGCATCAACATCATTATTCATAAATACTAACTTATATTCACATGCTTTTTTAGTAAAAACAAATACATAAAGTAACTCTACAGTCACTCTTCAAATTTAGTTCGCACAGTTGGTTACCGTTTTCCGCAGCTTTTGTGATAGAAAGAACATTTTATCCTTCAAAATATTAGTATCATGTTTTTTTTTGTCTAAATTTATATATATTAAGAATTTATCACCGAATAACCCAAGAGAGAGTGTGTGTTATTATGTTAGCATGAGATTTTTGAAAGCAAAGCCAAAGGATTTATTTCGAGTGTGGAGCAAAGCTAAAGGCTCGAGGGTTTTAATGGGCTGGGCTAAAACACCTAACTATAGCCGAACATTTAGCCACGTGTTATATAAATTAATTTTTGCGTACATTCTCAAAATATATATAACTTATTAATACACTCAATATGATTATTCAAGTTACAAATTCACTAAGAATATCAATTTCTTTCAAAATCCACACCTTTTCTGCTGGCTTCTTTGTTCATACTCTCATTTTCACAATATCTATATGCAAAAAATTAACTTCAAATAAATTAACTTTTGTGTACAATCATAATCGCTCACTAATTTCTTTAGAATTTTAATTGCGCTTTTATGATGTAAAAAATGAAGTAGAGAGACATTAATGAAGTTAAGAATAATTCAATTTCAGCATTTCCTTCAAATGAAGTGGTAAATTATTTGGGACCTTTAAAGTGTGCCTTTAACATATGGTCTCGTAGTTCATAGCTGAACAAGAACACATGCAATCAAATTATTTTTGAGAAACAACAATGTGCTTTTGAGTTGGGTTGATCAAATTAAATTTCAAAGGTCGATGGAATCTTTTGTTCTTCCTTGCAACAAGAAATCACTTGTTCGTATCCGGCAGTCCTAAATCAATGGGACAAACATATAAGAATTTGATGTACGTATGGCTATTTTAGTTAATTATGAACGGTAACTAACTATGTTTTTCCTTGAATGTTGTATACATATATATATATATATATATATGAATATGAATGTTTTCCTTGCATATGAATATTTTCTCACCACATTTAGAAAAACATGATAATAATATCAAAAGAAATCGTATATAATTGTGTATCAAATTCTACTCTTCCCCTTTAGCGTCAATATATAGCTCCACCATTGATATATGATCCTTAGAATAATTTGTTTTGATAGAAGTATATTTTTCCTTTTAGTATCTGACTATGTAATTCTAATAGACTTATGGCTCCATTACTAGCAAGGATAGAGCCAAAAATTAAACCAACCCTAATTTTATATAAATAAATATATCATATACTAACATTACAAAATTATATTGGATTAAATCAACAAATATTCCTTATTCCTTACTCCTTCCTCTAACTAATAATAATAATTAGTTTCCTCCCATTTCTCAATTTTATGATTGCGATTTAAAACAATTACATAACTATAACAAGAAATAAAGATTGCTATCTCCAAAAGTCGATCCTCTAACTAATAATAATAATTAGTTTCAAAGAAATGAAGATTGTCATCTACAAAAGTTAATCCTCTAACTAATAATAATAATTAGTTTCCTCCCATTTCTCGATTTTATAATTGAAATTTAAAGAAATAACATAGCTATAAGAAATAAATATTGCCATGTCCTAAAAGTAAAATTATCATATTTACATAGAAATTGAATTGGCAATAAATAGATAGTGATTCACATTGAAATAATCTGGTAATAGTTAAAATTGCAAGTTTCATTATGTATACATGATCTCACAAAAATGTGACTTTCATTTCACCACCACATGATTAATATAATGATTATTTCTTAACAATCCTTTAATATTTTGCATAAAAGGCCTAATTCAAAAGCAGGGGACAGGGGACAAGACAATGGATGCCTTAATGCCGTTTAATTATAGAATTGATAAAAATACGTACAAAAATAAATTTTATCATTCAAATCAGAGGCACTTTCTAAAAGAATTGTACACCCATCCAACAACTACAATGACAAGGGGACCAATTTATGAAGGGCTCACTCGAACCTAAAATATCGTTATATATGACAAAAGAATAAACAAGAAGGATATCATATCACACTTGAAATATCACAATATTAGTTGTAAAATGCCATAAAAATTATGAGAAATGCTACATAATTGGAAAATGTGTTAAAAGTTATAACTTAAATGCACTTCTTCTCCACAACTGCATTAGAAAATCTCCAACAATAGTGTATATTTATGTTTTGTATAAAATATACAAAACTTGTAAAAATTTTGAACTACAGCAGTCTTTTAAATTTAGCTTTTGTGTAAAATGACTGTGTAAAATATACTCCAAGTTTACACTGCCATGTCAGCCTTTTCTTTCCTCAATTATTTTATAAAACTTTAAAATGTAATAACTTTTAATATAAATAATATATTTTAATAAAAAATATATGTTTAAAATCTACTAATCAAGACCAACAAATTGATCCATTGTTATAATATTATGTATACCAAAATTCAAGAAAAAATAATTAAAAATTGCATAAAATGATATCTAATAAGCATAATTATCTTATTGGTTTATTTAAAATTTACACAAAAGTTTAAAAATGTACTATTGGAGCATATTTTTTTTACACTTCAAGTTTTGTGTAAAAGTGTCTTGACACATAATATTTACATTAAAAAAATTACACAACGGTTGGATATGCTCTTAGAATTTGGAGCAACAAATTAGGAGTCATTTAGCTTTATTTTTATATTTCCTTTTAAGTTGTGGTTTTGAGAATTTTATTTTTCCGCTAAGTACTAATCAAATTCATATAGCTTGTCAGAATGTTTAGCGAAAGTAATAAAAACGATGTTAGAAGTTGATAACTAAAAGGAAAGGGATTATGAGGGTTTTATATGATTATATTTCTATGGAAGGTACAAAATAAGATATTTTAATATTTTTGCAGGCTTCTTTGTTCCTGCTGTCATTTCTCACAATATCTATATGCAAAAGTGGAATGGTGGATACAATATACTAAATTTATCAAATAAATTAACTTTTGTATACAATCATAATCATATGATGGCTCACTCATTTCTTTAGAATTTTTAATTGTGCTTTTGTGATGTCAAAAATGAATTAAAGTAGACACTAGACACTAATAAAGTTGAGAATAATTTGATTTGAGCGTTTGTTTTAAATAAAAATGAAGTGGCAATTCTATTATTTTCTTAAGCACATTGGGACCATCAAAATGCACATTTTGAAATTAGTAAACCCTCGAAGACCTAAGTTTTGCACTTTGCTGCAACTTGTGCCAAGTGCGGCCCTTTTAACATCTAGCAATCACCTAGTTCATAGCTGAACAAGCTAGAACAAATGCAATCAAATTATTTTTGAGAAACAACAATGTGGTTTTGAGTTGTTTTGACCAAAGGTTGATGGCATTTACAAAAAACTTCACAGTACTTTGCTAATTTATATATAGTGAAAATTACGTTTATCGCAAATTTATAGTGAAAGTGAACTTTATTTGAAAAGTGTATATAATAATAATATTAAAAAAAGTGTATATAATAATAACATCTAACACGTCTAGTCAGTTAATATACACTTTGACTAATTATTCCTTCATGAACAAAATCTTGGACAAGAAAAATATAGTATTAGGATCATAGTGGTGCATTTAAGAGTTTAACAAATCCTAATTTTATATAAATATATAAATAAATATATCATATTAATAAATAAAAATATATGTAAAGTCAACATTACAAAATTATATTAGATTAAAAGAATTATAAAAGAGAGAACATATAAGAAGAGAATTAATTGATTTTGATCGATTATAATTGATTTAATACATGAGTATATTTATCCACTAACTTTGTGCTTTTTTCATGAGTGATCTAGATAAATAAGCTATAAACTAGATAGACTAACAACTTTATAGACTAACAACTTTATCTTTTTTATTTGTTAAGAATAAATGACAAACTTTCCTACCTAATTGATAATAATAATTAATTTATTCCCGCTCAACTAATAATAATAATAATTAGTTTCCTCCCATTTTCAATTTTATAATTAATAAAGCAACCACATAACTATATATAACAAGGAATAAAGATTCCCATCTCCATAGTACAAAGTAAAATTATTATATTTAGTTATGCTTGATGGAAATTGGGTTTGCAAAGTGCTTCACACCAAAATCATCTCGTAATAGTTGAAAGTGCGAACTTCATTGTGTATGACCTACCACATAAGTTATGATAAAACAGAGAAGTAGCAAAAATGTGACTTTCATTTCTTAAAAATCCTTTAATATTTTCTCTTAGAAGGCCTAATTCCAGAACCGGAGACAAGGGACAAAACAGTGGATCCCTAAATGCCATTTAATAATAGAATTGAATAAAAATACTCACAAAAATAAATTTTATCATTCAAATCAAAGACACCTTCTAAAAGGGACCAATTTATGAAGGGCTCAATTGAGTCTATAATATTGTTATATATGACAAAAGAATAAACGAGAAGGATATCATATCATACTTGAAATATCACGATATTAGTTGTAAAATGCCATAAAAACTATGAGAAATGCTATATAATCGAAAAATCTGTTAAGAGTTGTAACTTAAATGCACTTCATCTCCACAACTGCACTAGAATTTGGAGTAACAAATTAGGAGTGATTTAGCTTTATTTTTATATTTTCTTTTAAGTTGTGGTTTTGAGAATTTTCTTTTTTCCTTGAGTAGCAATCTAATTCATATAGCTTGTCAGAAGTTTCGGAGATAGTAAAAAAATAAAAAAGAATTAAGAAATTGATAACTAAAAGAAAATGTCAAATTTCTGTAACAATGCTTCTTTTTAAATTTTAGTTAAAAGTTCTACATTAAGAGTTGGACTGCACACGGTTAAAATTGGACCAATTTACTACTTAAACTTAAACAAAATTAATTTAATCGGTTTCAAAATTTGTGTAACCAATCCAAACCAATTTTATCGTAAAACCGAACCAATCCAAACCAAACAACAATAGATTGGGTTGTTGGGTAACATATTATCAATGAGCCAACATTGTGATAATGTATGATTTTAAAAAGTATTTAAGTAGGGTGAAATTTAAATGAGAAAGAGTTCATAATAAGTGAAAATTTTGATTAATTAGGATTAATCACTTATTTCTATCATTTATAGTATATCAATGGTGAAGACAAATTTACTAATAATATTAAAAACTACATAATACACCTAAACATACTAAATAGAAGTAATATATTATATATTATTATCAGTTTCAGATTGATTCAATTAATTCAAAGATTAAACTTAGAACCAAATCAATCAAATAAAACCGGATTAGTTCGGTTTCTCGGTTTATCTATAATCATGTGCACCTCTAATTAAGAGAGAGATCAGCATGAGATTTTTAATGGTCTGTGCTAAAGGATTTGAGGGCTAAAAGCCACATGTTACATAAAAGAAACAAATAAAAAAATAAAATGAAGAAGCAAGTTGTCCATTAACATTTGTATGCTTTTCTTGTATTTATTTTTGAATAATGTTACGCTTACTAATTTTATTTACTAGTTATTTATACTGGATGAATTAGTGAGTCATACATTCTCGAAATATACAACTCATTAATACATCATGTATAATTATCCAATAGACAAAACTAATAAGAATATCAATTTCTTCAAAATCCACACCTTTTCTACCGACTTCTGTGTTCAATCTCCTTTTCACAATATCTATATGTAAAAATGAGATGGTGGATACTTTCTACTAAACTTATCAAATAAACTTTTGTGTAGCGTTAATCATAATCGTCTGATGGCTTATCCATTTCTTTAGAATTTTAGTTGCCCTAGAAAATAATGAAGTTAAGAATAATTTGACCTGAGCATTTTCTTTAAATAAAAATAAAGTGTTAAATTTATTATTTTCTTAAAGTAGATTGGGACCTTCAGGGTGCTCATTTTCAAATTATTAAACCCTCGAGACCTAAGTTTTGCACTTCGCTACAACTTATGCCTAGGGCAGGCAAAATTAATGGGTCAAACATAAAAGAATTTGATGCACGTATGGCTATTTTAGTTAATTATGGACGGTTACTAACTATGTTTTTCCTTGAATGTTGTATATATATATCAGTGGCAGGACCATTTTAGACACAAGACGGGCATTTATCTACTATAATTTTTGAAACGTGTTTAAGTTGGTCAATATTCTTAGAAAAAATTAAATTTAGTAGATAATAGTTTAAATTTTGTCCACCTTATCTTAGGGAAAGCTTCGCACCTTGCTCACCTTAATTATGTTTATCGTAAATTTATAGCGAAAGCTACACTTTATTTGAGTATTTTAACACTTAAATTGATGTATCGTAATACTTGAATATGAATATTTTCTCAACATGTTTGAAAAAACGCCATTATAATATCAAAGAAGATTGTATATAATCGTGTATCAAATTCTACTCTTACCCATTTTAGCGGTAATATCTCTAGCTCCGCTACTAGCTACTATATGATCCTTAGAATAATTTGTTTTTGATAGAAGTACATTTTCCCTTACTTATGGTTTCATTACTAACAGGGATAGAAGCAAAAATTAAAGTGAGGTGGGCTATAAGTTTTTTTAGTTTTTTAAAGTAAACGTTGTTCACGTCATCTAATACGTACGCACCTTATTAGTTCATCTTATTAGTTCCGACAATGTTAAGGGTATACTCCCCACATCGGAGTGGTGCATTTAGAAATTTAAACCAACCCTAATTTTATGTAAATATATAAATAAATATATCATATACTAATATTACAAAATTATATTGGATTAAATCATAGATTCCTTACGCTTTCCTCTAATTGATAATAATAATCAGTTTCCTCCAATTTCTCAATTTTATAATTGTAATTTAAAGCAATGACATAACTATAATAAAAAATAAAGATTCATATGTTCCAAAAATCCTTCATCTGACTAATAATAATAATTAGTTTTCTCCCATTTCTCAATTTTATAATTGCTAGTTAAAGCAATAATATAACTATAACAAATAAAGATTGCCATGTCCCAAAAGTAAAATTATTATATTCACTTATGCTTGATCACACCGAAATCATCTTGTAATAGTTGAAAGTGCAAGTTTCATTGTGCACATATACATGATCTACCACAAAAATGCGACTTTCATTTCACCACATTATTAATATAATGATTATTTCTTAACAATTCTTTAATATTTTTGCATATAAGGCCTAATTCAAGAGCATGAGACACGGGCAAGACAATGGATGCCTTAATGCCATATAATTAAAGAATTGATAAAAATACGTAAAAAAATAAATTTTATCGTTCAAATCAGAGGCACCTTCTAAAAGAATTGTATACCCATGCAATAATTACAGTCGGACCAATTTATGAAGGGCTCACCCGAGTCTAAAATATAGTTATAATATATGACAAAAGAATAAACAAGAAGGATATCATACTTGAAATAACAATATATTTGTTATAAAATGCCACAAAAACTATGAGAAATGCTACATAATTGGTATATTAGTTATAAAATCCCACAAAAATTATGAGAAATACTACATCATTGAAAAATGTGTTAAAAGTTGTAACTTAAATGCACTTCATCTCCACTAACTGCATTAGAATTCGGAGTAACAAATTAGGAGTGATTTACCTTTATTTTTATATTTCCTTTTCCTTTTAAGCTGTGGTTTTGAGAATTTTCCGCTAAGTAGCAATCTAATTCATATAGCTTGTCAGAACATTCAATGATAATAATAAAAAAGATGTAAGAAATTGATAACTAAAAGAAAAGGGTTAATAGGGAAAAAATCTTTATGTGATGATATTTTTACAAAAGGTACAAGATAAAAATATTTTAATGCGAAAGGAAATATTTAATCACCATAAATAATAACAAGCACAAAATTAGAATTAATTGCATGAGATTTAACATATTTACCCATATATATATATATATATATATTGTAGATACAAATTGTTACCTATCATGACTTCTTTCCTAATTACATTTTTTTTAATCTTGATTAGATTCATTGGGTAATACCAAATGTCTTTACAAAATTATGATTTTTTTTAAAAAAATTTGGTTATAAAACTTTAATTAAATTTTACCAGTTTCACTGCAAACATGAAGTAAAATTTACAAATTTCACTGCAAATTTGTAAGAAAAATTTACGACTAAAAAGAAAAAAAATTGTTTAACTACAAATATATATATATATATATATATGAAAAATAGTGTAGTCAATTGTTTCCTAATTTGTATTTTTATATATCTTGATTGTAATATAAATTTTCAAGTATATATTGTAAAAAAGTTTTTATTTTTTTTATTTTTTTGACAATGAACTTCAAAAGATTAAATCAAATCAAGCACTAGTACATCATAAATAATCAAAGGAGGACTATCTATTCACCCTAATTGACCAGGACACAGAACATGACACCCTTGCCAAAATATAGGCAACACAATTCGTTGATCGCGGAACATAAGAGAAAAGACAACAGCTGAATTCTCTTTGAAGAACTTTGTAGTCATCAATGACGATACCGAAACCCGAGTCATCCGGACTATCATTATTAAAGGCATGCATCAGATGCCACTACCACTTGGTCTACACCGGAGCTCTTTAAACAACTAAGGGTTTACCTAATGCCAATGGCTTCAGCAACTAAAGGAGTAAATAAACCTGTCATCAAGCCTTGAAGACCCGCAACAAAGCTTCCCGTTTCATCCCTAACCACACAGCAAGCGTAGCCCACTTTACCTCGTTGGAGAATATTCCTACGTCTATATTGCACTTCTTTAACCCAGCCTTTGGCTTTCACCATCTAGAATGGATATACTTATATCATTTGAATTGGATAAAAACAAAAAAATGAGCCCAAAATTTGCAGTCGTGCCCCATCCATTGAGCAATATAGAGCTTCTCAAGTTTTAGACAAATACTTCCTGATTTAACAAGGATATAAATATAATAATGATGCATCAAGGTCGGACTTACATAGGGCATAGGGGGCAGTCGCAGCCCTAAATTTTTTGGAATTTTTTAGGTACATATAATACTAGATTAATTGCATATACAGTATGTATATTACTTGTATATATAATTTGATTAATAACAATTTGTTTTCTTACCAGGATTTAAATCTTATTACAAGTATTTTTTTTTTTATCTTTTTGTCAAAATTGTCTATAATGATTCAGATTTGAATTTTTTTATCAAATCTCTACGTGAAAGATATATAAGCTAGAGAAAGTACATAAGTTTCTTCAAAAATAATGATTATGAGAAAACGAAGACATAATTTAGCATTGCATGACATTGGCGTTTACAATAATAATTTTGATTTACAAACTAAACTTAACATGTTATTTTAATATATATGTATATATAAATATAGGGAAAGTTCAAGTTATAGCGGGTGTAAAATAAAGAAGTTTCCAATAACCTTATCTCAATTTTATAATTTATCAATCTAACTCTTGAATTAGTTAATTATAATATCTCAAAGATGCATGGAACAAAATAAATTAATCGGAGATGCAGAAGTTATTAATCATAATCTCGTTATATATTGAAATATGAACCTTATAAAGATTAAATAAAAATAAGTATAGTGATTATACAGTTTCAAATATTGGATTGATGTGAAACTTTGCAAGTTTTATAAACTGAGCCAGACGGTAGAATAGAATTGATAAATTATGAATATGAGAAAACGTTTTGGATGGATGTAAAACTTTTTAATCTTACACCGGTTTAACTTGAACATTCCCGATCTATATATATAATGAATATTTTTCATACATACCAAATTTATAAACTGAGCCATTTGAGGGTAAACGAATGAATTTTTTTATAAAACCTGACTAAGATGGTAAGATCATCTTGTTTTATAAAAAAATATTTGTTTACCCCTATGAAATTGTTCAATCGGTAAATTAAGACGATGTACTTAGTATGTATGAATAATATAACCTATGAATCTATTTTTAATATCATGTGGTTGTGCGACTTTAAATGAGTATATATCTTTTTCAAAATGTGAAAAAGGCCAATAAATTTTTGTTAAAGCTTATAACTCCCCAATCTGACATTCTGACATTTTTTAAAGGGTAATTTTATTTCTATTCACGAGATGTTGTATTTAATCTACATTGTTAAGCTAATACATGTTGCCTATTAAATTAATCCGCGAGCGTGAATAGACTAACCAAAAAATATTATTGATTTAATTTTTATAAATATTATTTTACTAATAATTTAATACTAAAATATCCACTAACTTAATAACTACATCCACTTTAATTAAATAAATAAAATTATTACAAAAGACATCAATTCGTTTCTCATCGACTTTGAAGGATTTTACTCCTTTTCTTGCCCAGAATTCCCGAGTACTAAGATCGATTTTGAAGGTGTAAATCAAAGATGTAAATGTGAAATGAATACATCAGTGTATAGTCACGATTTATCTCTCGTTGGAATACAATATATATATATATATATAAGAATACACCCATTTAAGATTAAAAAAAATAAAAGGGTTATACTTCTCCCTCCCTCCCTCTCCCCCACTCTCTCTTCTCCATCTCTCTCCCCCTCCCCTCTCTTCCCCTCCTCTCCCTCAAATTGAAAGAAGTTAAACAAAATTCAAAATCAAATTCATATCAAACAATCAATAATATAGAATCAATTATCCTATGGTTCTTCGAGTGAAATTGATAACGTAAATATCTAAACCATTAAGATAAACTTTTAAATGAGGTAGGAAAAGTAGGATTCGATCTGAAGATAGATTCCAAACTTTTTTTTCATAACCTTTTGAGCATTTAAAGCCGTTAAGTTAATTTATTAGTATGCATAACTATTGATATTCAACTTTGATTTCAGTTTTAATAATTTTTTTTTAAATTATAATGTAAAAAAACCCTAATTAATTCTTCATCTCGTTCCCCAAATCTATCTGAAAGTAACAAAATGAAAGAGATATGTCCTAGGACTATTCATAGATTATGATTTGTACTTGGATATTTTATGCTTATTGTTATTTATAAAGTTTATTTATTATACTTTATATTCTCTTGTAAATAATATATATTAATACTAGTTCATCAAGTACGTGACTTGATTGTGGGATGCTAGTAATGTTATAATAATATTATTTAGATGTCCCTAATCATATGTCAATAACCTAGGATCACATTGATATAATGATTAGAGTATGGGTCAGCTGATGATTATGTTCCACAAGTCATGGATATGGAAATATCAAGCTGAACATACTGATACTTGTTAGGGAACAAGGTATTGGACTGACCCGCTTTGGGGACACTGCGAGGAGTGTTACATAATGTCATCAGTGATGTTCCCCATTTGTGATATCGTATTATCCTTAGACCTGAGATCGCCATGGTTACCAACATAGGGATTAGCATGTCAGGCATTATCAAACGTTGCTCTTGATCGAGTAATTATAAAGATGATGACCGAGCATACTATGAACTATGTAGAGGTATGTGGTTGATCAAGATGGGATTTGTCACTCTCGTATATTGAGAGAGATATCGTTGGGCCCCTTGATAAGTGTAATTAATATTTGCATGGCCATGCACAAATGAGATGTCATTTGTTTTAGATTAATTATACTTAGAGATCAAGAAATAAAGATTGAACTATACAAGAATGACACTTGCCTAGTCTTGTGTTCAATCTAGATATCGATTGACAAAAGGAGTTAATATTTGGAATATCAATTTAAGGTTGTGTCGTTTTTGACCTTTATACCCTTTGGATAATAGTAATGTTTTACTAGAGACCGCTTACTATTCGTATAATAAAATGGGCTTTTATTTATACTGTCAAAGAGTGTAAAACCTACAGGGTCGCACACCAAAACGAGTTGGATCAAAACGAATTAAAACGGGCCAAGTTGGACTTGGGCCCAGTTCGTTTGTTGCTTAGGGTTCTCACTAGGGTTCTCTTATAAAAGGGAACCTTTATTCATCTTGGCCGTCAAGGAAACTCAGAGAGGCCAGAGAGAGAACCCTAGAAGGCGCTAGTACACCAAGCAAGGATCTCATCCCGTTCGTGTGTGCATACCGTAGAGGCGTCGTAATTTCTACGCTAAGGACGACAACAACAGAAGGATTCGATCCATCCGGTTCGTTTTAGTAACATCAAATCACACATAAGGTATGTCTTCTGTTGATTTTATTGAACAGCATAAATCCCAGGGTTAAGATTAGTGCGTAAATTAGTGTATGCGATGCATGATTACTGACCTAATTCCCTACACAAAATACCATATATTTTTTTCAATTTTTTACTTCTCTTAAAACAATTAGTGTTATTTAATTTCCTCCAACCTCTTAGTTTTTTAGTTGAGACTTTGAATAATTAGTTCTTTGTAATCAAAGGATAAAAATTAAGAAAAAATAACCACCCTACACTTTAAATAATCAATGGATATTTTCAGGTTAGATTACAAATTGTAGATATATAAGAAATTGTTGACTTCCATTTACTTTTAATGTGTCCTTTAATAAACAAGTAAAGAATTTATGTACTAACTCACGCAATAAATCATCCTTTTTTTGGTTAGAAGTGTATGTATTATTTTATTTTATGCATGTAAGAGAAGTGACTTAGACAAATGCACAATATTTAGTTGTAATTGATATTATATTCATTTCTTAATGAAAAATTATTCACAGCAAAATAGATCAACTCTAAATGCCAACCTCATTAAGAACAAATTCTAACTCATTAATAGCATGACATATGGGACGAGAAGAGTGTGCAAGAGGTGGTCCAATGATTTGTCTTAACATTGTGTTCTTGTTGGGGTGAATGCTTAATTGGGAGACATCCGAGTTCGAATACCGGCAAGTATAAATATAGTGTAGGGTAGTAGGGTCAAATGAACAGATGTGCGAGCAGAGATTAGTGTTACATCAAATATAGTGTAGGGATAGAAATATACAAATGAACAAATGTACAAGCGGAGATTAGTGTTGCACCAAATATGGTATATAATAAACATGAGAAAAATGGGAGTTGGCTGTTGGATGTATATATATGAAATTATTTTTTATTAAAATTATATGATTTCGTATCCATCTGTTTTGTCCATTATTTTAATAAATTCAATTTAATCTTTATTGAAGAGAGCAGAAAAAGTGGGAATAATACACGATCTAGGTAAAATTCGAAATTAAAATTTAATTTGGAATACATTTTCATTAGAATCTACAGAAAACACCAACTAAACAATGTTATAGTAGCAATTTAAATTAGTATATCTTTAGAAATTAATTAAAAGAAACAACAAGATTCATTTGTCTTACCATCTCTTTTAATATTAGTATTTTTCTCGTTGACTTTAATAAAACTATGAGTAACATTAAGTTTCTTTTAATTTGCTAATTTTACAATTGTAATTTTAAATAATTTTTTATAATAAAGAAAATAAAAATTAACAAAAATTGACCGCCATAAACCTCAAATATCCTGCCCTCGTAATGATATTCTCAGGCTAAAATTCACTTCCATTTACTTGAAGTTAATGTGTCCTTTAATAGTAAGTGAATGTTTATACACTAACTTGCACAGTAAATCAACTTATTTTTATTGGAATAGCATGTTTCGTTTTATACATATATGGAAGAGAAATGACCTAACCCATGCTCATTATCTAGGCGTAATTCATATCCAACTCATTAATTTGTTATTAAACAACCCATTCACTGGTAAATAGACTCTAATACAAAATTGTTAAGAACGTAATCTAACTTATTATTATCATATTGGATCATGTCAAGAACTATCAATTAGTACGTTTTGCAATTAAAATGAGGCTATTGCCCTCTTTCTGCCTTTTTAAGGGAAGAAAATAAGGATTCGTATATGGACCGGACTTTTAACAATGAATATTTTCAGCACATTTTTGTGTTGTGGAAACCTTTTCATGGAGTAATTCATGGAATAAATCGTCTTATTTTTGTTAGAAGTGCAAGTTTTGTTTTATGCATGTAAAAAAAAATATCATAGCTAAATAGACTCTAGATAACCAAACTCGACCAATCATTAGTAGAGCATAGGTGTCATTCAAATTATATTTTTTAATGAAAAAAAAATATTACCGCTAAATAGACTCTAGATAACCAAACTCGAGCAATCATTAGTAAAGCATAGGTGTGTTCCAATTATATTTTTTAATGAAAAAAGATACAATCTAATCATTAGTAAAGCATAGGTGTGTTCCAAACAATAGCATTTGGTGAAGGGAATTAGGGCAGTAATCATGCATCGCATACACTAATATACGCACTAATCTTAAACCCTAGGATCTATGCTGTTCAATAAAATCGACAGAAGACATACCTTATATGTGATTCAATGTTACTAAAACGAACAGGATGGGTCGAATCCTTTCTGTTGTCGTCGTCCTTAGCGTAGAATTTACGACGTCTCTACGGTATGCACACACGAACGGGATGAGATCCTTGCTTGGTGTACTAGCGCCTTCTAGGGTTCTCACAATTATTTCGACTCTCTAGCCTCTCAATAATTTCCCATGACGGCCAGGATGAATAAAGGTTCCCTTTTATAAGGGAACCCTAATGAGAACCCTAAGCAACAAACGAACTGGGCCCAAGTCCAACTTGGCCCGTTTTAATTCGTTTTGATCCAACTCGTTTTGGTGTGCGACCCTGTAGGTTTTATACTCTTTGGCAGTATAATTAAAAGCCCGTTTTATTATACGAATAGTAAGCGGTTTCTAGTAAAACATTACTACTATCCAAAAGGTATAAAAGTCAAAAACGACACAACCTTAAATTGATATTCCACATATTAACTCCTTTTGTCAATCGATATCTAGATTGAACACAAGACTAGGCAAGTGTCATTCTTGTATAGTTCAATCTTTATTTCTTGATCTCTAAGTATAATTAATCTAAAACAAATGACATATCATTTGTGCATGGCCATGCAAATATTAATTACACTTATCAAAGGGCCCAACGATATCTCTCTCAATATATAAGAGTGACAAATCCTATCTTGATCAACCACATACCTCTACATAGTTCATAGTATGCTCGGTCATCATCTTTATAATTACTCGGTCAAGAGTAACGTTTGATAATACCTGACATGCTAATCCCTATGTTGGTAACCATGGCGATCTTAGGTCTAAGGATAATACGATATCACAAATGGGGAACATCACTGATGACATTATGTAACACTCCTCGCAGTGTCCCCAAAGCGGGTCGGTCCAATATTTTGTTCTCCAACAAGTATTAGTGTGTTCAGCTTGATATCTCCATATCCATGACTTGTGGAACATAGTCATCAGCTGACCCATACTCTAATCATTATATCAATGTGATCCTAGATTATTGACACATGATCAGGGACATCTAAATAATATTATTATAACATTACTAGCATCCCACAATCAAGTCACGTACTTGATGAACTAGTATTAATATATATTATTTACAAGAGAATATAAAGTATAATAAATAAACTTTATTAATAACAATAAGCATAAGATATCCAAGTACAAATCATAATCTATGAATAGTCCTAGGACATATCTCTATCATTTGGTGCTCTACAAGAGCATATGAGTCACCATGGTGCTCACATTTGTTTCTTATTTTATATATGTAATTCTTATATAATTTCACCTAGAGTTCAATATAATGGGTTTTATGGCCTTACTCAGTAATATTTTATAACGACGGACTCATGTTTAATAAGGGGAAGTAATGCTAATTTCATAATTTAGTTTTACAATATCTCTTAAACCTTTCTGTGAACAGTATTCTCTCCTACACAAGTAGATCAAATTTTTCTCTCTTTATAATTCTCTATACAATCAAAATTTTCTCTCTAAAATTCTATACACAATCTCAATGTCAATATGTCAATTTTCTATACACGATTTCTGTGTTCTTTGTTCATTTTCTCTACAGGGTTGCTTCATTCTTCCTCAAGGTCTCTGATAGTTTATACACTGATTTTCGCTTATTTAATGAGAGATTTAGATAAGTATAAATTACTAGTTGATCTGATGGTTTATACACTGATTTTCGCTTATTTAATGAGAGATCTAGATAAGTATAAACTACTAATTAGATAAGTTACAAATTATAAACTAACAACTTTATTAGATGACTACCACAACATTTCTAATACAAATCTAACTTCTTGTTAAAATTAAATCGACAAATATTGCTCACTCTTTCTTCTGTGCTCTAACTAATAATAATAATTAGATTTCTCCTATTTCTCAATTTTATAATTACAATTTAAAGATAACATAACTATAAAAAGAAATAAAGATTGCCATCTCCCATAGTAAACCCATAGTAGAAAGTAAAATTATTACAGAAATTGGATTGACAATAAATAGATAGTGATTTACACCGAAATCATGTTGTAATGGTTGAAAGTGAAAGTTTCATTGTGTATGGCCACGACATACATTATGATAAAGCAGAGAAGTAACCAAAATGTGACTTTCATTTCACCACAACATGATTCATATAATTTCTTAACAATCCTTTAATATTTTCTGTTAGAAGGCCTAATTCCAGAGCGGGAGACGGGACAAAACAGTGGATGCCTTAATGCTGTTTAATCATAGAATTGATAAAAATACGTACAAAAATAAATTTATCATTCAAATCAGAGACACCTTCTAAAAGGGACCAATTTATGAAGGACTCACCTGAGTCTAAAATATTGTTATATATGGCAAAAGAATAAACAAGAAGGATATCATATCATACTTGAAATATCACAATATAAGTTGTAAAATAGCATAAAAATTATGCGAAATGCTATATACACTACACCAACAAGGCTCTTGGGCGACGTACTCTATTGACTATGTCGCCTAAAAGATATCCTAGGCGACGTAATAATTACACGTCGCCTAAGATTATCAAAGGCGATGTAGGTATAAATACGTCGCCCAAGATAATCCTAGGCGACGTACGTATACTTTACATCGCCTAAGATAATCCTAGGCGACGTAATCAAATACACACGTCGCCCAAAAGCTGTTGACCACCGACACTTTTAAGTAGCGGTCAATGAGGGTTTTGACTGACCTTTAAGCGACGTATAAATTATAAATACGTCGCCTAAAATATATCTTAGGCGACGTAGGTATTGTTTCTACGTCGCCTAAGATCCTGTCATATTTATATCAGAGCCTCTCCTCCATTTTCGGGGTTGATGTGTTTTAAAGATACTTTGGGCGATTTAATTTGGCGATTTTGAAGGTAAAAATCAACACCACTTCTCTCTTTAAAGGTTTGTTTGATCTATACGTAATCTATCTCTTATTAATATTAATTATTTTTTTATTTTTGTGTTTATATAGATATTGTGTTTAGTATAGAAAATTTATAATTAGTGTTGAAGATATAGTATTGTTGTTAGTTGTTACCTCTATTTGGTCTCTAAGTTAGTATTATGTCACTAAGAACTTGCCATTTTCGGTTTTAGAATTAATTTGGGCGATTTTGACGATTTTGAAGGTGAAAATCAACATCATTTCCCTCATTAAAGGCTTGTTTGATATTTAGGTACTCTATCTCTTATTAATCTTAATTAGTTACTAATTTTTGTGTTTATATATATATATATTGTGTTTAGTGTAGAAGTGTAGAAACTGTGTATTTGGTGTTGAACATATAGTATTATTGTTAGTTGTTGCCCCTATTTGATTTTAACGTTCGTATTACGTCGCCTAAGAACATGCCATTTTCGGGGTTGATGTATTTTAGTGTTAATTTTGGCAATTTTTAAGGTGAAAATCAACATCATTTCCTTCATTAAGAGCTTGTTTAATCTTTAGGTACTCTATCTATTACTAATATTAATTTTTTTTACTAATTTTTTACTTTATATAGATATCGTGTTTAGTGTAGAAAATGTGTATTTGGTGTTGAAGATATAGTATTGTTGTTAATTGTTACCCCTTTTTTATATATACATTAGTATTATTCTTAGTTGTTGGTAATTTTTGAGTTTGTAATTATTTGTCATATAACAGTGATCGAAAATGAATAAGAACTGGATGAAATGCTCAAGAGGTTCAACGAAATTCATTGTGGGGGTAATGGAGTTCTTAGAGTATGTATGAGAAAATGGCAACAGTTCAACTGAATTGTATCCGTGTCCCTGCAAAAAATGTTTCAACATGGGCCAACGGGTGACATTAGATGAAATATACATCCACTTGACCAATGCGGGTATAATGGAGTCGTATACAGTATGGAACCTACACGGGGAAATTCCAGAGACACCTTCACAATGGCAAGCAGAACAGAACAGGGCCTTTTCGAGTAACCCGACCATGGACTTCGTAGAAGATGCTTTTCCTTTTCATGAATCATATGATCACCCTGGCATTGACAATGCATTTCATGCCGACCCTGTTGCCAAAGAAAGTTTGATAGCATATCAGCGTCTCTTAGACGAAGCAGTGACTCCACTGTACGAGGGTAGTCAAGTCACGGCGCTGGCTTCAATGCTTAGATCGCTGCAACTGAAACAGAGTTGCAATATGGCAGACACATCCTTCAACAAGTGGGCTGCTGAAATTAATTACCTGTTGCCCGAAGGGAACAAGTAAACTGACTCATACAAAGCTGTAAAAAAGGCCTTAAAGAAGATTGGCATGGGTTACGAGGTCATCCACGGGTGTTACTACGACTGCTACTTGTTTTACGAGGAGGGTAAAGACCTAGATCAATGTCCTATTTGCGGTGAGTCAAGATGGAAAGAAGAAAATACAGGCGGTGGCAAACGGATTGCCCAGAAGACGGTTCGGTACTTCCCATTGGCACCGAGGTTGCAGCGTCTGTATAGTTGTAAACATATTGCAAAGGAAATGCGGTGGCATGGGAAAAGAAGAGAAGATACTGAATATCTTAGACATCCAGTGGATGGAGAAGCATGGAACGATTTCGACAGGTGACGTATATATTCACAGTTCGTACACATATAATTTAATAAACTGTTAGTCTAATTATTTTCATATTAAGGAATTTGTCTCGTCATTTTGCAAGTCCCAACCGCAATTTTCCGCCGACATTAGAAACGTACGTCTTGCTCTAGCGTCAAACGGGTTCAGTCCGTACTCTACTACGGCGGTTCCCTATAATTGCTGGCCTGTTATTGCGATGCCTTATAATTTGCCGCCTTCGTTGTGTATGAAGAAGGAGTTTAACATTCTAGTCTTACTAATATCCGGCCCTAAGAGTCTGGGAAAGACTCTAAATGTATTTATGAGACCACTGATTGATGAACGTAAGATGCTATGGGAGACGGGAGTTTCAACTTGGGATCGATACGGTGAAGTGGCATTCAACATGAGGGCAGCCGTTATGTAGACCATTAGCGACTTTCCAGGATTAGGAATGTTGGGAGGTATTCAGACAAAAGGGTACAAGGCATGTCCCATATGTTTGGATGATATTATTGCGGTTCACAATAATGGAAGGATGTCATATCAGGGGGCGCGTAGATGGCTTTCCAAAGATCACCCTTATCGGAGGATACCAGAAAGGTTTAATGGGGAGCCAGAGCTTAGACCCGCCCCACAAAGAAAGTCTGCACGTCAGGTTTTTGAAGCTACCAACAGTTTTTCTTACCCTCAGAATTCTTTGCATCCGCAACCTGACTTCAAACAGGTACGACTCAAACTAACAATAGTTGTGATATCGTAATAAGTTAATTTGTGATATTGTAAATTGATAAGTTGTGTTGTACTTAATGTTAAGCAGCTAAAAAGAGATTGTGTTGGACTCACGTAAGTATATTTTGGGAGCTACCTTACTGGACATCATCGAATGTGAGACATGCATTAGATGTGATGCACATCGAAAAAAATTTATGAGACAACATCTTGGGCACTGTTCTAGGTCTCAATGGAAAGACTAAGGACGATGTAAAATCTCGATTAACTCTAAAGAATATGGGCATACACAGCAATCTTTGGCCGAGGGTAGGGCCATCAGGAAAAGTGACGCTACCTCAGGCGAATTACACAGTGCGTCCTAGGGATCTCAGGGACGTATTTGATCGGGTTGTAGCTGTTAAATATCCAAGAGGTTATGCTGGAAGCCTAAAGAGTAAGATCAGACCGTCTGATAAAAAGTTTCTCGGATTGAAGACTCACGATTGCCATGTCATGTTTCAGCGTGTTCCTCCTGTGGTTATCCGACCATATTTGGGAAGGGACGTCGCCGACGCGTTAGTAGAGTATTGCAGATTCTTCCAGACAATTTGCGCCCGAGAGTTGAAAAAATCAGACGTCCGTCAACTGCAAACCGATATTATCATGATCCTATGCAAGTTGGAGATGATATTTCCGCCAGCTTTCTTTACCATCATGGTCCATCTCTGCTTCCACCTGCCCGAACAGATCCTGCTCACCGGTCCCGTGCATTATACCTGGATGTTTTCCACTGAAAGGTATTATTTTAGATTTTAGGATACTATATATAGTTGTCTTTAATTGTCTACATTTGTACTATATAATTGCGCAATCTTTCAAGCTGCTCGGAGAATACAAGAAAGATGTTGGAAACAAGCGTTACCCAGAGGGGTGTATTGCAGAGAGGAACATCATGCACGAGTGTGTGACTTTCATCAATAACTATCTGCATCATCCTAACGTGAGTGATGAAGTCATACCGGATTCATCTCAGTGGAACATTTTCGTTGTCTCCCGCCTCGTCAAGCCCAAAGGTTGTGTCAGAAACATCCGTCTTAGTAAGCAACAAATTGCGACGGCTCACTGGTGTGTTATGATAAATTGTACAAAAACAGAATGGTATATTGAGACTCGCCGCCGACAATTTGCGAAAATAGCTCCACGCGGCACTGATGCTGATCGTGTGGCGTCATTTCTTGACCACCTCCCCAAATGGGTAAACTTTCAGCCTTAACTTACTTTCACTTGTCGCATGCATATTTACATTTCATTGATGTTCCATGTATATATATTATTATGCAGATGCTTCATCTGCTACAAATACATGATCCTAAATATAACCGGGAGATACAGATCCTTGCATCTCAACCTATGATGTGCACCATTTTCTCTCAGTGCGAGGTGAACGGTGTCAAATTTGTTACTGAGCATCGAGATCGGATTCGGAAGACTCAGAATAGTGGAGTGACATGCGTGGCCGGTGATCTGACATACTATAGGATTCTGCAATCAGTTGTCCAACTAACTTATGCGGAACGCATGCCAGTTGTGTTGTTCAAGTGTAAGTGGTACAACACCGACCCTACTGTTCCCGGCAGCGTACAGTATAATCATGGTCTTACTTCTGTGAACACGAATAGTAGTTGGTACGATGACTTTCCATTTATTCTAGCCACGACGGCAACGCAAGTGTTTTATATAGATGATCCATTGGCTGGTGAGGGTTGGAAAGTCGTCAACCATATGGCACACAGAGGTACGTTCAGTGAGGCCACACTTACAAAGGTGTGAGAATCCGCAAATGCAACCCCCCGGGTCTCGTCCCCGTTGGAGGTGGGGGTCATGGGACGTCGGAGCGGATTCCGTCGTCCCATTTGCTGGAGTGTTTCTGTTGATTCATATCAATTATCCCTATGTTCTATTTCTAGATGCAAAGGGGTTCGTTCAGAGTCGCCAGTACGTTTTACGAGAAAACGGACAAAAAAAGGTTGTGTAAGAGAAAAGGCTATAGACAAGCCTTTTCTTTACACGTTTGTCTGCGAAACCGGTTTCTATAGGGTTCGAAAACTATATTACGGTTTGGGAAGGTGTTAAGCACCCATTCCGCCCTTTCGGTCTCTAGTGGTCTTATATGTTTATTCTATGTTGAAAAACTTGGATGCTTTTACCGACAGTTTACTACTTTCCAAATGAAGAACCCTAATTTGGGAAAACGGGAAAAATGGATGAAAACCTTTGTGTTCCGAGATCCGATGTTTTTATATTTAAAAGATGTAAATGACGAATGACAAAAACCTTTTATTTTGAAAGAGGATTCCGTATTATTTCTCAGATAATGACGGTTTTCTCGAGTTTATGATTTATTTTGGAAAAGTTCGGATCTTTATGTCGGGACTAATTTAATATGGAATTTGAACTCTTTGAGGAGAGTTTATCAGACATATCGCAGTCTATGAAAAAGACAGGATATGTTGATTTTAATTCCTAGATAAGTCTTATCAGTCCGGGTTTTAAAAACAGAATTTTATCTGGACGATAATGTACTTACTCTTCTGGTTTTAAAAATGGTTTTATCAGGGTCTTTTATTTTAAAAACGGTAGACTATTTGTAACTTGACAATAAGTTTATTCAAATAAAACGTGGACAGAATAACAGAAGTAAAACAAGTACACAGATATCTAATTTTAAATACTAGAAGTGACTTTCTTTACCTTCCCGACGAGAATAATAATAAGAAAGAAAATATAATACGGCAGAGGGATTTCTGGCGATAATAATCTTCTCTTTCTTCAGATATTTCCGAGAGATCGATTCCAGAGACGGGACACGTCGAATGTCGAGAATAGATTCGATAATTCTCCAGAAATAAGACAATAGTAGAAAAATGCTTGATAAAATCAGATCTAAAGCTCCAAATTCTCAGATCCCAATTCCTGCCTTTGAACCCTTGGGGGTGTTGGCCTATTTATACTGCTCGGGAGAGATTGTCGCGCGACATTTCCCTAAAAAGGGCAAGTGTCGCGCGACACTATGATATGTCGCGCGACATTGTGTCCAATGTCGCGCGACAAACGGCTGAAGTGATGGTTCTGACAGACTGATGTGTCAGAAAGTGGATGGTCTGGTGCAGAGGGGGATTGTCGCGCGACATATCAGGGATTGTTGCGCGACAATGTGATATGTCGTGCGACAATCTCTCTAAAAAACCTGTTTGTTGGCCGACAAACCCTCCTAGACTAGTATTGGGTCCTCGGGTGGGTCCCGGACCCAAAATAGTAGTTCTCGAAGGTCGTTAGGGTTCTTACGGGGGTCACGGATCGGGGTCTACAGACCCTCTCGACTCAAGCTCCTTGCTTGCAAGGAATTGAGGCGACTGGAAGAGACCTTGATCCATGGCTCCCGCAGGAACTCTAAGGAAGTGTATGCATGTAGAAGTGCTTGTGAGTGCCTCCTGAGAGGGCTTTGTATTTGGTTTGCCTCCGCAGAGGGCTTGTGTTACCTCATTGCCTCTTTCGAGGACTTTCATTTGCTCCACTTTGCGCCTCAGATAGGAGGACTACCATGTGCCTCTCTAGGAGGGCTTCGCCTCAGGTGGGAGGACTACCGTGTGCCTCTCTGGGAGGTCTTCGCCTCAGGTGGGAGGACTACCATTGCGCCTCATGTGGGAGGACTACCATTGCTACACTGCGCCTCTCTGGGAGGGCTTTTGATCTTCTCGTCTCATGTGGGAGGACTACCATTGCGCCTCATGTGGGAGGACTACCATTGCTACCCTGTGCCTCTCTGGGTGGGCTTTTGATCTTCTCGCCTCATGTGGGAGGACTACCATTGCGCCTCATGTGGGAGGACTACCATTGCGCCTCATGTGGGAGGACTACCATTGCTACACTGTGCCTCTCTGGGAGGGCTTTTGATCTTCTCGCCTCATGTGGGAGGACTACCATTGCGCCTCATGTGGGAGGACTACTACCATTGCGCCTCATGTGTCAGTTCCTCAAAAGCCAAGGATATAATCAAGGGAAGTTTGATCATACTCTCTTCACAAAGACGTCCACAAGAAACGAGATTTTCGTTCTCGTTGTTTATGTGGATGATATGATTTTGACCGGGGATGATGTGGAAGAAATGAGTCGATTAAAGCAAAATCTTGCCAAAGAATTTGAGATTAAGGATCTTGGAGATCTACGATACTTCCTTGGAATGGAGGTGGCCCGTTCGAAAACTGGTATTGTAGTCTCACATCTCACAACGGAAATATATATTGGATTTGCTATCAGAAACTGGGATGATTGGGTGTAAGCCATCGGATACTCCCATAGAATTGGGTACCAAGCTAGGAGATGTTAAAGACGGTGTTCCAATCGAAACAGGGAGATACCAAAGGCTGGTTGGTAAACTAATCTACTTGTCTCATACGCGCCCTGACATCGCTTTTGCTGTAAGCATGATTAGTCAGTTTATGCACTCCCCATGTGAAGAACATCTAGAAGCTGTGTACCGTATTCTTCATTACCTCAAAGGCTCCCTAGGGAAAGGTTTGTTCTTCAGGAAGAACGATAAAAGAGGGATAGAGGTGTATACAGATGCTGATTGGGCTGGATCGGTTACTGATAGACGGTCCACGTCTGGCTACTGTACGTTTCTTTGGGGCAACTTAGTTACTTGGAGGAGCAAAAAAGCAAAGTGTTGTCGCCAGAAGCAGTGCAGAAGCTGAGTTCAGGTCAATGGCTCAAGGAGTATGTGAGGTTCTTTGGCTACAAAGGGTCTTAAAAGAACTCAGAAGGCCAATAAGCCTCCCGATGAAGCTATACTGCGACAACAAGGCTGCTATCAGCATTGCCCACAATCCGGTCTTACATGATAGGACAAAACATGTTGAGATTGATAGGCATTTCATCAACGAGAAGATAGAATGTGGAATAATATGTACTCCCTTTATTCCGTCTAATCAACAAGTTGCAGATATTTTAACCAAGGGCCTGTTAAGGCAACCGTTCGAATCTCAAGTGAGCAAGTTGGGCATGATGGATATCTTCGCACCAACTTGAGGGGGAGTATTGATAATTCAGTTTTATTTAGTTTAGTTATTTATTTATGTTATTTTATTTGTGGGTAGAATCCCACCTTAATAAGTATTTTAGGTAAGTTATGATGTTTTCCTTATATAAAGAGCATTGTTTTCATTCTTTATGACATGGAATAAAATTAATTGTTCTCTCTAAACTTTCAATTAGGTATATTTTATGTATACCTATTATTTATGTATAATATTATTAAAATTAGGAACGGAGGCAGAATTTAGTAATGCATGACAATTGGCGTTCGCAATAATAATTTGATTTACAAACTAAATTTAACATGTTATTTTAATATATTGAATATATAAATATAGGAAAAAGTTCAAGTTATAGCGGGTGTAAAACAAAGAAGTTTTACATCCGCCAATAACTTTTTCTCAATTTTATAATTTTATATATCAATCTAACTCTTGATTTAGTTAATTATAATTTCTCAAAGATGCATGCAAAAAAAGAAATTAATTAGAGATGCAGAAATTAATAATCGTATTCTCATTATAAATTGAATTATGAACCCTATAAAAATTAAATAAAAATAAGTATAATGATTATACAATTTCAAATATCAGATTGATTTGAAACTTTGCATGTTTGATAAACACAATAAAAATAACTTATCATACAGTAGAATAGAATCAATAAATTATGAATATGAGAAAACGTTATGGATGGGTGTAAAACTTTTAATCTTACACTTGTCTAACTTGAACACTTCGCATCTTTATATAAGGAATATTTCTCATACATACCAAGTTTATAAACTGATCCCCATTGAATTTTTTAATGAAACTTGACTAAGATGGTAAGATCATCTTGTTTTATAAAAAGTTTATTTGTTTACCCTTATCAAATTGTTCAATCGGTAAATTAAGACGATGTACTTAGTATGTACGAATAATATAACCTATGAATATATTTTTAAAATCATTTGGTTGCGTGGACTTTAAATAAGTATATATCTTTTTTAAAATGTGAAAAAACCAAATAAATTTTTTGTTAAAACTTACAACTCTCCAATCTTATTTTTTGTTAAAACTTACAACTCTCCAATCTAATATTTGTACATTGATACTACCATATAATTGAATCTTGGTACCTATTTTTAATTGTTTTTAAACTTTTGTACCCATTTTTAATAGTTTCGTCAGTTGATCACTTAAAGCTGTTAAGTTAATTCATCAATATGCATAACTATTGATATATTAGACGTTGATTTCAGTTTTAATAAAAAAAATAAAAAAATTATAACGTAAACGACCCTAATTAGTTCTTCATCTCGTTACCCAAATCGGAAAGTACCAAAATACCAATTTTGTTTTTTTTAGATTTTTTACTTCCTTTAAAACAAATGGTGCTATTTAATTTCCTCCAACTTCTTAGTTTTGTAGTTGACCCTTTGAATAATTAGTTCTTCATAATCAAAAGATAAAAATTAAGAAAAATTAACCACCATACACTTCAAATATTCAATGGATATTTTTAGGTCAGATTACAAATTCTAGATATATAAGAAATTGCTCACTTCCATTTACTTGAAATGTGTCCTTTAATAAACAAGTAAAGAATTTATGCACTAACTCACGCAGTAAATCATCCTATTTTGGTTTGAAGTTCATGTATAATTTTATTTTATGCATGTAAGAGAAATGACTTAGACAGATGCACAATATTTAGTTGTAATTGATATTATATTCATTTCTAAACACCAACCTCGTTAAGAACAAATTCTAACTCATTAATAGCATGACAATATGTCATATATCTTTATGAAGTCGTTGAATATTTAAATTGGGCATTTATAAAATTTATAAATTTATCATGTGTACTTGTTTTATATATGTAATTCGTATTTAGTTCATTTCATTTATTTTTATGCCGTTAATATCATTTTTAGTAGTAAATTTATATTTTCCCTCATTACAAAGGAAAAAAATGTAAGGGAAAATGGTATTAGAAAGACCGTAAATGTTATGATTGGGACAAGAAGATCGTGCAAGAGGTGGTCTAATGACTTGTTTTAACACTGTGCTCCTGTTGGGGTGAATGGTTAATTGGGAGACATCCGAGTTTGAACACCGCCAAGTATAAATATAGTGTAGGGTAGTAGGGTCAAATGAACAGATGTGCGTGCAGAGATTAGTATTACATCAAATATAGTGTAAGGATAGAAACATACAAATGAACAAATTTACAAGTGGAGATTAGTGTTGCATCAAATATAGTATAGAATAAAAATGAGAAAAGTGGAAGCTGGCTGTTGGATGTATGATATTATTTTTTATTAAAATTATATAATTTCATATCCACCTGTTTTGTTCATTATTTTAATAAATTCAATTTAATCTTTATTGAAGGATTAGAAAAAGAAATAATACACGATCTAGGTAAATTCGAATTTAAAATTTAATTTGGAATACATTTTCATTAGAATCTACAGCACACACCAACTAAACAATGTTATAGTAGCGAATTTAAATTAGTATATCTTTAGAAATTAATTAAAAGAAACAACAAGATTCATCTGTCTTACCATCTCTTTTAATATTAGTATTTTTCTCATTGTCTTTAATAAAACTATGAGTGACATTAAGTTTCCTTTAATTTGTTAATTTTATAATTGTAATTTAAAATTTTTTTTATAATAAAGGAAATAAAAACTAAGAAAAATTGACCGCCATAAACCTCAAATATCCTGCCCTCATAATGATATTCTCAGGTTAAATTACAAATATTAGCTCACCTCCATTTACTTGAAGTTAATGTGTCCTTTAACAATAAGTGAATATTTATACACTAATTCGCACAGTAAATCATCTTATTTTGACTGGAATCACATGTTTCGTTTTATACATGGAAGAGAAATTGACCTAACCCATGCTCATTATCAAGGCGTAATTTATATCCTATATACTCGTCAATTTATTAATAAACAACCCATTCACCAGTAAATAGACTCCAAATACAAAATCGTTAACAACGTAATCTAACTTATTATTATCATATTGGATCACGAACTGTCAATTAGTACGTTTTGCAATTTAAATGAGGCTATTGGCCTCTTTCTGCCTCTTTTGAGGGAAGAAAACAAGGATTTGTAATATGGACCGGACTTTTACCGATTAATATTTATCAGCATCTAAAATGCGTCATGAAAAAGTTTCCACAACATTTTTTGTGTACTCGTGAGTGTGGTCGTAAAAGGTTTGTCTTATTTGTAGATACAAATTGGTGGTCGTAAAAGGTTTGTCTTATTTGTAGATACAAATTTACAACAAAGGCTATGTAGTATTTTGATAATTATTTCCGTAACAATTGTAATTGTGTCACTGAGAAGCTCTATAATATAACTTTTTACGACATTTATTTACTTCATGCAATATATAGTGAAGTTAGAAAAAGTGGTAATTTTTTGTTGAAAATACTATTTCTAACCACAACACAAAATAATAAAAGAAAAACAATAATTAAAACAAAATGCAGTCAGTAATAAGAGTTTATATAAAGGGACAATTTTATTAGAGAAAGATTTTCACGCTAAAACTAAGGAATAATTTTTTTGTAAATAAACCCTATATTAAATTGAATAATATGACAAATTCTTTTTTTCATTGTAAAATGACATCTCAACCTTTAAAATAAACTAAAAAATACTAATATGCATTAAAATATAGACTACAATATGAACTTTGCAGTCCATATTTCACTGCAATATGAACTTTGCAGTCCATATTTTTGGTGCAAAGTTCATATTGCAGTCTATATTTCACTGCAATGTGAACTTTGCAGTTCATATTTCTAGTACAAAGTTCATATTGCAGTCCATATTTCACTGCAATATAAACTTTGCAGTCCATATTTCACTGCAATATAAACTTTGCAGTTTATTATTTTATTGCAATATGAACTTTGCAGTCCATATTTTTTGTGAAAATTTCATAAAAGGGGGTAATTTAGGTAATATATAACATGTTTTTATTAATTAAATGATATTTAAATTTATTCAAATACCTTCATTTAAAATATAAAACAAAATAGGCCTCTTACACTAATTACCAATCAAAATTTTCTCTCTATATAATTCTCCACACAATCTCAGTTTCTATACACAATTAGACAACTATACAATCACAATTTTCTCTCTATATAATTCTCTGCACAATCAAAAATTTCTCTCTAAAATTCTCTACACGATCTCAATTTCTATACACAATTAGTTCGTCTTCTGTGTTCGTTATTCATTTTCTCTACATGGTCGATTCATTCTTTGTCAAGGTAGGGATATGATAGTTTGTACACTGATTTTGGCTTACTTAATGAGAAATCTATATAAGTATAAACGACTAATTAGGTAAGTTACAAATTCGATTAACTAACAACTTTATCAGATGACTACCACAATAATACTAATACAAATCTATCTTCTTTACTTGTTAAAATTAAATCGACAAATATTCCTCACTCTTTCTTCTGTGCTCTAACTGATAATAATTAGTTTCCTCCCATTTCTCAATTTTATAATTATAAATTTAAAGTAATAACATAACTATAACAAGAAATAAAGACTGCATGTCCCATAGTAGAAAGTAAATTTATTACTTCTAGTTATGCTTGACGGAAATTGGATTGGCAATAAATAGAAGTAGCAAAAATGCAACTTTCATTTTAAACAACATGATTCATATAATGAGCATTTCTTAACAATCCTTTAATATTTTCACTTAGAAGGCCTAATTCCAGAGCGGGAGGTGGCACAAAATAGTGGATGCCTTAATGCCGTTTAATCATAGAATTGATAAAATACATACAAAAATACATACAATATCAGTCTTAAAATGCCATAAAAATTATGAGAAATGCTATATAATCGAAAAATGAGTTAAAAGTTGTAACTTAAATGCACTTCATCTCCACAAGTGCACTAGAATTTGGATTAACAAATCAGGAGTGATTTAGCTTTTTTTTATATTTCCTTTTAAGTTGTGGTTTTGAGAATTTTCATTTTTCCACTACGTGGCAATCTAATTTATATAACTTATCAGAACGTTCAACGACAATAAAAAAAACCGTAAGATTTTGATAACTAAAAGAAAAGAGATGATGGGAAAAAATTTCTTATATGATCATATTTTTACAAAATGTATAAGATAAGATATTTTAATACGAGAAGGAAACATTTTATTACCGTAAATAATAGTAAGCAAAAAATTAGAATTAATTGCATGAGATTTCACATATGTACCTATATCAATATATATTACATCATATATATATTGTAGATACAAATTGTTTCCTATCATGACTTATTTTCTAATTTACTAATTACATTTTTTAAATCTGGATTATATTCATTGGGTAACACCAAATGCTTTTATCAAATTATGAATTTTTAAAAAAAAATTAGTTACAAAGTTTTAATTAAAATTTTACCAGTTTCACTGTAAACTTGAAGTTATTGTAGATTTGTAAGAAAATTTACTAAATTTAAAACTTGCAAAAAAGGAACAAAAGAGAAATCAATATTTAGAAGTTCACTGCAAGTTTTTTTAAAATGTTGTAGTGAATTTTACAAATTTAACATCTAAAATATGAGTTGTAGTGAAAATTACGAGTTTTAATTGCAAAAAATATGTATATATAAAAAATAGTGTAGTCAATTGTTTTCTAATTTGTATTTTGATATATTTTAATTGTAATGTAAATTTTCAAGTATTTTTAAAAAGATTTGTTTATAGTATTCTAGTTAAGGCTATTTTTTTAAGGGCGTAATAATTGTTATCTATTGGATTCAAATTTTGAAAATTGAAAATAATACTAAATGCACATTTGTGTCCATAACAATATAAATTGGCAAAAAGATGAGTTTTGATTGAAAATATTTGTTTCATATTCTTCTTGTCTAAATCCATACCTACTAAAAATTTATCACCGAATGATCCAAAAGAAAATGATGAATTTCAATAACAATGCTTATTTTTAAATTTTAATTACAAGTTTATATATATATATATATATATATAGAGAGAGAGAGAGAGAGAGAGATAGTTATTATAATTATGTTAGCATGAGATTTTTTAAAGCAAAGCCGAAGGACTTTTTGGCGAATGTGGAGCAAAGCTAAAGGCTTGAGGACTTTAATGGGCTGGGCAAAAATACCTAACTATAGCCGAACAAAAGCCACATGTTATATAAATTAACTTTTGCGCACATTCTCAAAATGTACAACTTATTAATATACTCTGTATGATTATCCGATTTACAAATCCAGTAAGAATATCAATTAATTTCTTTCAATATCAACACCTTTTTTCCTGGCTTCATTGTTCACATTCTTATTTTCACAAGTAATCTGTATCAAAAAGTGGATATTGATACACCGCACGATACTTATGCAAAAGTGGGATGATTGATACACTCTACTAAACTTATCAAATACATTATCTTTTTTTTACAATCATAATCTTTTGATGGCTCCTCGTTTCTTTAGAATTTCAAATTCCGTTTGATAATAACATGGAAAAGAAAAACAAAAATAGTTAATTTTTATGATAAGTTGAAAAATAAGTTGAGACATATGGTAATATGCTCTCCATCTCATGCTTATTTGTATGAGCATGACACACACCAATAATGTTTACTAACTCTATCAAAGTGTTTACAAAGATACAATGATGAACTCACTTCTAGGGTTAGAGAAATTTGATCAAAGGATAGGAAAATAAATTGCTTAAATTAAATAGACAAATTTGTTTTGAAAATCAATGAAAATAATGCTTAAGATCATCAAGTTCAAGAGTATAAACATTATTAGTTTTATATGCAACAAGTAATATAGAATATATGACCACTAACATTTTTCACAATGCAACAATCGGATTTAAATATAATTTCATTACCCTGATCACATAATTGCCTAATGCTAAGAAAGTTATGTTTCAACCTTCTACCTTCTACTATAAGAACATTATCAATGCAAGTAAATTCCTTACTAACTTTACCTATACTGATGATTTTTTCTTTGGCGTTATTTCTAAAGGTGGCGTTACCTCCTTATCTAGGAAGGAGACTCAAGAAGTTTCTTTGTCTACTGTCATATATTTTGAATATCCACTATCCAAGAACTATTTTATTTTACTTTCTTTGAAACTCATGCAAACTTACACCATAACCTTAAGTAACTTCTCATTTAGTACCCAAAATGAGTTGTGTCCTTTTGGGTTAGTATACATGATGGTTCCTTTTGAAATTCAAGCAATTTTACTTTTAGTAAAACCTTTTTTTTTGTAATAACAAGATTGTGCATTATGAGTATTTTTTCCACAATATAAGTAAAGATTAGTGGAGTCATGAGGTATGTAATTTTTGTAATCTTTTTAGTTATCAATTTGATTATAATCCAAACTAATTAATTTGTCAAAAACACACATTTACATACCTATAGTTTATTCAAGTTGTCCATTCCATTGGTTAATTTGATTAAACTATTGGTCAAATCTTCTACTTTATCTTACAAATTTTTATTCTCTAGCACAAGTGAATTTGGAATGTCCTTTTCTTTCCTTTTTTTCAAAATTTTAATTTCATTTTTGAAATCAATGTTTTCTTTTTGAAGAATTTCACACTTGCTAGAAATGATGGAATTTTATTTGTTGAGATTTGCATACTTGTTTGAAATTTCTTTAAATTTTCTATGCAACTTCTCAAATATTTCATAAAGCTCATCATAGTCATTATGTACACTCTCATTATCATAATTGTCAAAGTCACTAAAAAAGTTATAGTTAGATTCTATCTCATCATCCTTTGCCATGAGGTAAAGATCACATGTCATTTATCTTTCATTATTTTTGTGGATTTTTTTTATTAAAAAGTTATAAAGTAAGAAGACATTTCATCACATGCCTCAACTTATTTTCCAACTTCTTACCAAAATTACGTATTTTTCTTATCATTTTTCATGTTATTATTAAACGAACGCACCCTTAATTACACTTTTATGATAAAAAACGAAGTAATTACTAGACACTAATGAAGTTAAGAATAAATTGATTTGAGCATTTTCTTTTTCTTAAGCAAATGATTTCTGACCTTCGAAGTGTGCCTCTTTGAATTAGTAAACCCTCGAAGACCGGGCCTTTAACATCTAGTCACCTTGCTAGTTCATAGCTGAACAAGAACAAATGCAATCAAATTATTTTGAGAAACAACAATGTGGTTTTGAGTTGTGTTGATCAAAGGTTGTTGGAATATTTTGTTCTTTGCTGCAACTATGATTTCACTTGTTCGTGCCAGGCCATCCAAAATGAATGGGACAAACATGTATAAGAATGGATATTGATAGACAAAACATATTTTTTTTAATAGCTATTCAGATATTTCGTCTAGACGAAAACAAACTTGTTATTCAGATTCAATAACTAGACTTCATAACAAGACTAAAGATAACCAAACAAATGCACGCTTAATTTGTTACAAAAAGCAAAGACCTTTTGTTACATAAAGCAAAGACTAGTATAATACATTATTTAATTTTACTTGTAATTGCTATTATTCTAATATTCTAAGAAAATAATTATTCATATTTTTTTAACAAATCTATGTAACCAATATATATAACCAATGTAACATGTACATCTATTAATAAATTAGGTCAGTCTTAATATGATAGGACTCATTATGTTTATACTCCCAACTGGTGGCTTAGATTTAATTTAAGCCTTTATGTTTGAATCCAACGGCTCACAGATAACATTCACTTATCTTCCTAACTGATGGCTTAAATTTAATTTTAGCTTTTATGTTTTAATCCGATGGCTCATATTTATCTTTTAATTTATCTCATAACTAATTTCAATAGTGATAAACTAAACAAGTATTTATCTCTTAATTAATTTCTAATAAACTTTAGCTCCAGTTAAGTTTCCTTTCTTCTTTTAAAATCAAACATAAAATTCCTATGTACTATTGTATCTCTCCATCTGCACTTCGTTTTTGTTTCTCCTTATCTTTTAATTAATTTTGATTTGTGTGACGCCTATGTAATAATGCGTTGTGGTAGCCCAAGTGTAGGCACGTCAAGTTGTAATATAATCTCGAAAGTTTGAGTATCGATCCACAAGGATAGTTGAAAAGGAATGGAATGTATTACAGATTTTACGAGTTTTTTTTCTGGTTTTGTTAAAAGGATAGGTTGTCGAACGACGAAAATGTAAATCGGGTGTAAAATTTAATAAGAAAACACTAAGGTAAGTGGAGCTTAGTTACGATTTAAGAAACAGTGATAGCTAGCTCATACAAAGATTTCAACAACACAAAGTTTCTCGAGATATGGGGAATGTTGGTGTATCTCTATATGGCAAAGGGTGCGACACTAGGCGACTCATTCCCGGATCGAAGCTATATCAAGAAAGAGACAAACAACATTCCACCAAAGACCTACTTCTTAGTTACGAGTGTGAAGCAAAGCAACCCATTCCCGATGAAGCTAATCCGGGATAGGTATGACAAACTCATCGTAAAAATGATTTAACATAGAGCAAGTGTATAAAATCTCATAATTTAAAGAATGAAAATTAGAAAGTGAATCCTAACAATGAAACGAAATGAAGTTTATGGGATAAACTTGTTAGCTTATTGATCATCATCTGAGAAAGACAATAAAGAGTCTAAGTATTACATAAAGTGTAAAAAAACACTCAAAATATCAACAAATGAATCAAAGATGAGCTAAACAAATTTATAAACCACCTATGGAGTGTTTAAGAACTCTTCATAATCTCTACAAAATAGGAAAAAGGATCCATAGACGGGGGAGAAGAATTACAAGCTTTCTAGAACCATATAACTATGTTATATTATCCTTAACAAACAAGAACTAAATATACAAAGAATATGAAGTCTAATCTTTAGATGAAAATACCTAAAAAGCTTGTAAGATGGAAGATATGATGGAGAAAAGGATTTACAAATATTTATCAAACTTTAAACATGCATTGAGCCATTAATCACCGAAATTTATATCGCGATTCACTTCCGTAACGTTAGTAAAAGACTACTCCATAATAAATGCAAAAAGAAATATTATAGATGAATAAATCATTCTTACAATCAAGAACTTACGATAGAAATGAAGAAAGGTTCCAAATTTTTGCTCCCCCTTATCTCTAGAACTTGTGTGTATAAAACTAAGATAATTATGTCTAGCTTAATACCCTAGACTACAAACTAGCCAAACAAGTACAATAATTAATTAAAAATATAAGGGGAAATATCTTTGAGACAAAATTACCCAAAAAAAGGCTAAAAGCAGAAGTTGGTGGCTGTCCCTACCAGGCCATGATCGATCATGGGTTGCTCTGCCTGATGCTCTATGGACCATGATCGATCATAGAAAACCCATGATTGATCATGGGTCTGGATTTTCTAAACTCAGCACTTTTGCAAGCCTTGAGCTTGCATTTGATTGATTCCTTAAATGCCAGTGCACTTCATTCTTATTAACACATAGGAACACAACAAAAATCACCTAGCGAGACAATATTAGATACAAAACTCACTAAGGCACTAATCTCGAGATTAGTGGATAATTCGAAAAGGTAAGGGTAATTAACGCGTCAAATGGCTCCGGGAAAGCGCTTATGCATGCAATATTATGTGTTTATCAACTCTCGTCAACTTATCTCTTGCTAATCCCTTAGCAAGAAAAATATATATATATATATATATAAACACAAAAACATTATGCTATACAAAAAAAATTGTTAACTTCTAAGTTCCCTTAGAAGACGAGTTGCATCTCGTGGAGGTTTTCAGAAATGATACCTTCAAACATCAGAAGTTTGATCATGATGAACAATGAGAACGAAGATTTCAAGTTTCAATTTGCAAAGCAAAAGGCATTAATATCATTATCTCTAGAATGATGGATGTTTAAATGATCATCTTATTTGTCTATCTCCTTTAGAATGCAATCCCATATTCCCCCATGCTCACATACTAGATTTCGGATCAACCAATTCAATATAAACACAAAGAATTATAATTATTCAAGAAGGAAGAGAAAACTTTTTCAAAAACAAAAGCTCCAAAAAATTGTCGATTCTCAGCACTTTCTTTATCTTTACTTAGAATTGTCACTAAATTAGTTCAAGGCAGTTTTCATCTCTATGGGGGGCAGCTGTCTCATTTGTATTTTTACAATATATTGCTCATTCGTTGGAGCTTGAAGGAAGCTATTCACCCTTTCCCATATGGTAACCTTTACCCATCCATAATATTAGACAAAGAGACTTAAGATTTAGTCAAGTGAAGCTTTAAGACAATATTAGGACAAAAGGCATCCAAGTTTTCAAAGTGCTATGCTTTTGTCCTTTCATTGGAGGATCTTTTCGAAAGAGCTTCCATAATTTTTGGACAAAAATTTCTCCTCTTCATGAAAATAATTCTAAGTGTTATTACCTAATTAGAAACAACCAAAGAAATCTAGCATATGGAACAGGAAAATAAATCGGGATATGAGACTAAGTGAAACAAGGCAATTTAGATTATCATTCAAATTCCTATATAAATCAAATAATTCATGCCAAAAACTAATGAAACAGTAGCCTTCATTTGGTCACCAGATCAAACTCATTCATCAAATTTCAAACTTCACAAAAAATAAAATAAAAATTGCACACAACTCATGGAAATGCACAACAAGCAAGCCAAAATAATATCATCAATGAAATGCAGACCCCCCCCCCCCAACTTAAACAAGGCAGTGTCCTCAATGCAAAGAGAACATGCATGGCTTGGAGTATTTCGTTGGCTTTGCTTTCCATGAGACAAAAAAAAACCCTTATAAAAAAAAAGGGGGTTAGAATTAGCATTAGCAAAAACCATTAAAACCAAGTTCTATAGTTAACATCATGTTTAAATTCCAATACAACCCATAAGAAAGAAAATAAAACTAAGCATAAATAGAAATAAATAGAGTTTTCAAAAAGCAATAATCATGGGCCGGGAGGTGGAGGTAGAGGAAATCGATCATACAACGCCTCAAATTGCTGGCGTATGAACTCCTACTGGGCCGCCATCTGCTCTTGTACCTAGGTTGCTATATCAACCTCCAACCGATTTTGACGCAACACCATAATATTAACTCTTTCATTGATGCCAGTGAACCAGTTTGCATCATTTCATTCATCTGTTCAAACTGCGCTCGAATCAACTCCATGTTATCGTCCACCGGACCTGAGCTTGCTCTTCGGTGATGCCTCGAAGGACCCAGAAGATCAGCTCTAGCTTCTTTTGCCCCCTCTTCCTCACCACTATGCGATGGTGCAGCTGTGGAAGAACTCAGCTGGTTCCTTAATTGTCCGGTGGCTTGAGTCTTTCCTGAACACTAGCTCTCAGACATACTCAAGTTATCAAAGCTCCAAATTTAATAGTCTCATTATAGGCCACTAAATTGATAGTTTTCGAAATTCTCCCTATGATGTGACGTAGCAAACAACAATGTTTATTTATAGTAATCGTATATAATAGATAAGCCTGATATGGGTAAAGATACTGTGCATGGGAAGTGTAATCCATTTAATGCACATTAGTTCGATCTTGTTTTTCTTTTTGTAAATTTTTATTGATGTTCGTTTAGGAAAAAAACTAGTAAAGAATTTATATTGCTATTCATTGTAATATAAATTTCAAGTGCGAGTTATTTTATTAAAAAAGAGTTTAAAATAGAGTACACCCTACTGACAATGAAAAATGCAAATAAAACAATATGGATAATAAAATAGAGACAGTAAAACAAATAAATTAACTAGTGAAAAATAAATCTATAAGTGGGACCAAAAAAAATGTCTTACCCCATCAAATAAACCACACGAGGAGGAGCTGAATCTCACCAAGCTAGAACTGATTGAGCCCCATATAAACTATGCATGTCTTTCGTGGCATTGCTTTCACTATAGATATGAGAATAATATAAGGGTGTTCTTAAATACACCCACATAATCTGTCTTTTCACCCCACTAAAAGTCAAAATTACGTTAATCTTAACCTAAAAAATAGCGTAAAATCATTTCTTCTCACCCCGCTTTCTATACTTTGAAAAAATCGCCATTAATTTATCTTCTCACCCATTTAAAGTTTTAAAAATTAAAAAAATTACATTCTTTCCAACAAACAAACATCTTCTATTTTAACTTAATTACATACATCTCATAAAAGTATGCTTATAATAAGTATTCTCATAATTTTATATAGATTACTAGACTTTTATTTTTATTTTTATTTGCACCGGCATAATAAAGTTTTCAATGATGTTTTTCTTAATTTGTTCAATCTTTTTATTTGAGCATGCATGCAAGCAAAGTTCAATAAAACTCATGTTAAGTTATCTAATATTAAAGTTAAAGAAAGGTAGTATTAACGTGTGTCTAATATGTCATAACTATATATATATATATATATATATATAATATGTATTGTATGTTGTGTTTTTATTGTTTCAATATTTAATTTCTTAAAATTAATTGTAAAGAAATATTGAAAAAGGAAATAGTTTGGTGAGAAAATCTCTGTCATTTTAATATTTTGTAAGGAAATCGTTTTCTTGAATCTCCGAAAAATTAAATATAATAGAAATCGAAAGTAAAAAAATATGTTAATAAATGATTTATTTTTATGAAAACTATTTTACTTTTCCAAATCATTTTTTCCCTTTTCACAAAAGACAACATATATTTACAAACAAAAAATTGATCTTTTAATATTTTTGAAGTAGTGAATTAAGTATTATATTTACTTATTTGATAAAGATAAAAATAAAATTTGTAAATAAATTTGAAATATGAATAATAACCATTTAAGAAAAGATTATATAAAATATCATATAATTACTAAAACTTATTTATGACAATTAATATTTTGTATCTTGGATGTAATATTTAGATGAAATTTTTAATAAAATTTATTAAGAACGATGTAAATTTTATTATTATGTTTTATCTTAATGAAAAATTTAATATTATTTAATGTTTTTACTTTTAGTGACAAAATTTTATCGTTCCTATATTGTTTCAGTAAACTCACCCCACTGTTGGGGTGAAGTGCAAGATTTTTTAAAGATTTGATGGGGTGAGAAGAAAGTATTCTCACACTACGGTGAGAAGACTGATTTTGTTGGTGCATTTAAGAACACCATAATATAATCGTATTAGCTCTGGAGATCTTGTCAGAGGATTCCCTAACTAGTATGTGAGAACGAAACACAAACAAAAAATGCATTAAAAAATATTATTGATTTTAATTTATAAAAGAAAAATAATAATATACTTGTGATAATGAAGACGATACAAGTTTCTTTTTATTATACGAATTTTTTGTCAGCTAACCATTAATTTCTAAGCAATAACATTATCAGATACACAATAAGAAACAAAGGGAAGGATTTAATTATATGGTCTCCGATCCTATTTAACCAATATTCTTATAGAGTATATTTGACAGAGTGAATTTTAAATTAATATATATATAGATATTGAAATAATAAATCATCTGGTAATGGAGTACATCCGTGATACAACTGCAATTCTGTTGATAACTCAAAACAAAATTTTATTTTTTGAAGGATACGTTGTTAGTCTGAAAATCATAATTTAAGGAGAATCTTTTATTTCAGAACATTAACTAAACTACCTAGATCATTTTGTCATAAATTACACGTATGAATTGTGTTATTTATTATTTTACTAATTAAAAACACTAATATAACAAATTGAAAAAATGTTTATAATTATTAGTTTCCTCCAACTTCTCAAATTTACGATTATAAAATTTAGGAAATAACTTTAAAACAATAACATGTATTATAACAAAAAAATAAATTGGAAATTAAATTTATAATAAATAGATAAGATTCACACAATAAATTATATCAAAATAGATGAAACTGTAATTCAGTTTCATTTTTTGCATTCAAAAGGAATGACCTATCACCTACATTATTAATATCCACTTTTAATTTCTATCAAGGTCATTTTCTAGCAAAAAACTAAATAAATAAATAAAGGAAAAATAGCCGGAGACAAATTTATAGGAAAACAAAAGACGCAATTGGGCATAAGGACCCATTCCAATAATAAATAATTGCAAATGCCCATAATAAATTAACATTATAAATTAAGGACACCACAGGAAAAAGACATTATACCCCTTCTTTATTTAATTAATAACACAATAACCATAAATATAAGGTTTGAAAGGAAAAACGAAAGAATAAAGAAAATGGAGTGGCGAAGAAAGAGGTAAAATGAAAGATATAAAATGAATGAAAAGGGAAAAGGGGCCAAGAGGAAAATAAAAAAAATCAAAGAAAATAAAATAAAACAATATAATTTCATACTCACCTAATTTTGGCATTGTTCTGATAAAATCACAAATTAATTTCTTTTTTTCCTACTTTTTCCATTTTGTAACTGGGAAAATAAATTAAATAAATGGGGTATGTTATGGGTATAATTTATATTTATGATATTCTATATGACTTGATATATATCAACGTAATAGGAACAAACATTTAAAAGTTTAAATTAAAAGTATTTTTTGTGTGAGAAACGTGGTTCCATTAAATATAAAGGTAATAAGTTTTAATATTATAAAAAACCTTGATAATACAAAATATTTAAAAAATAAATCATCCTACATTTAGTACAATCCAAAACAGGTTGCTAATCAAGTTGTAGTTGAAGTTTTGGTTTTGTGCACCTTGCAAATACAGTTAACCATATTGAGATTCATCCTCCCACTCTTATTTAATATTATTATTTTTTTCCTTCAATTTCAATAAAATTATAAATAGAGATTCACCCTCCCACTCTTGTTTAATATCATTATTTTTCTCCTTCAATTTCAATAAAATTCTAAATAGTATTTAGTTTCATCCAATATGATAAATAAGTATGTACATATTTGATACACTAATTTACACAATAAATCACCTTTTTTTGTTTGGAAGCGCGATTTACATTTTATGGGCATGCAAGAGAAATCAGTTACTCCCATCCCATGCACATTATTTAGTTGTAGTTCATGTTATATGTGCTTATACTTTTTTAGTGAAAAACTTTTCTACCATTAAATAGATTCCAAATAACCAAACATGTTAAGAATAAATTCCAACTCATCGTTATCACATTTCATTATATAAAAATTGTGGGTTGTACTAAAACTAGGTGTAATCCATAGCTACTATATATAGCACCAAATGTTATTGCACTAATATCTTGTAACATGACACCAGGGCAGCTTTATAAAGTTGTGAATTATTTAAATTAGGGCAAAATCTTGCATTTGTACTTAATTAATATTTGTAATTTATATTTAGTTAATTTTCTCTAGAGTTCATTTTGTTTTGTCAACAAGGAACCACAAATTGAATAGCTAGACCTGCATTTAAGGCTTAGAGCTACTGCTTATTATTATTATAATTACTGCAATTTTAAAGATATAAAAGTCAAAATTCGTAATACGTCAAATTTGGATTCTAATTAATCTTGAACATTATTTTAACTTAATTTTATAATTTAGTATGTCTAATCAATGTAATGCATACTAGTTCGATCTTGTTTTTCTTTTTGTAAATTTTTATTGATGTTCTTTTGGGGAAAAAGCAGCTAAAGAATTTTTATTGATATTTATTGTAATATAAATTCCAACTGCGAGTTATTTTATTAAAAAAGAGTTTAAAAAATAGTACACCCCTGCTGACAATGAAAAATGCAAATAAAACAATCTGTATGATAAAATAGAGGCAGTAAAACAAATAAATTAACTAGTGAAAAATAAATCTATAAGCTGGACCAGGGAAAATGTCTTGGCCACTAAATAAACCACGAGGAGGAGCTGAATCTCACCAAGTTGGAACCATGTGATCGAATAAACCATGCATGTTTTTCGTGGCATTGCCTTCACTATGGATGGATGTGAGAACAATATAATCGTATTAGCTCCCGAGATCTTGTTAGAGGCTCCCTAACTAGTATGTGAGAAGGAAACATAACCAAAAAATGTTTAAAACAATATTATTGATCTTAATTTACAAAAGAAAAAGAATAACATATTTGTGATAATGAAGAAGATACGAGTTTCTTTCTACTATACGAGTTTTTTGTCAGCTAACCATTATTAATTTCTAAGCAATAACATTATGACGTTAACAAAAAGAAACAAAGGCAACGATTTAATTATATGTCTCCGATCCTAATTAAAAATGTCGAGTTTCACCAATATTCTTATAGAGTATATTTGATAGAAACTGAATTTTAAATAAATATATAGATATTCAAATAATAAATCATCTGGTAATGGAGATACAACTACAATTCTGTTGGCGACTCATAACAAAATTTTCTTTTTTGAAGGATATGTTGTTAGTCTGAAAATCATAATTTAAAGAGTATGTTTTATTTCAAAATGTTAACCAAGCTACCTAGATTATTTTGTTATAAATTACATGTATGAATTGTGTTATTTATTATTATGCTAAAAGCAATACTATAACAAATTCTTACTTCGTGTTGTTTGTGAAACTATTGCTTAAACTTCCCGCACTTGCAAAAATGTTTATAATTATTAGTTTCCTCCAACTTCTCAAATTTACAATCATAAAATTTAGAAATAACTTCAAAACAATAACATATATTATAACCAAAAAAACAAGTGAGCTCTTAATTCTTGTATTTGCTTATGTTCGATGGAAATTAAATTTATAATAAATAGATAAGATTCACACAATAAATTATATCAAAATAGATGAAACTGCAATTCAGTTTCATTTTTTGCATTCAAAAGGAATGACCCACTACCTACATTATTAATATCTACTTTTAATTCATATCATGGTCATTTTCTATTAAAAAATATAAAAAAATAAAGGAAAAATAACCGGAGACAAATTTATAGGAAAATATAAAGGGATAAAGCAAGGGAAGAAAAAGTTAGGAAAAAACATTTAAATTTTAAAAAGGACACTTTATTATAAAAAAGGGAAGTTTACTGAATTAAGCTACTATTAATTTATTTTTTTATTAATGTTTATTAAATTATCCATCTTGGTCATTACCTACATATGTTTGAATTAATTAAATTACAAATTAATGTTTTTAACTGTCTCTATCTTGTATTAAAAAAAATAGTAAATTACTAATGTGAGAAGGCATGATTAAATATTATAATTTGAGGGATATATTTATATCATTTGAATTGTAAAAACCAATAAGATGAGTCCAAATTTCTACTTATGCCCCATCCATTGAGCAATATAAAGCTTTTCAAGTTATAGACAAATGCTTCGTGATTTAACACTGGATAAAAATATAATAATGATGCATCCAGGGGGAACTTACATAGGGCCGAGGGTGCAGTCGCGCCCCTAAATTTTTTGAATTTGTTTACGTATATATGATATTAGATTAATTGTACATGTAATATGTGTATTACTATATATATATATATATATAGTTTGAGAAAAAACTCAATAACAATTGAAGTTGACCGCATGTTGTTACAAGTCATTCTTTTTATCTTTTTGCCAGAATTGACTATAGTGATTCAGATTTAAAAAACTTTCTCAATATTCTTATTCATCTCTTCGTGAAAGATATATAAGCTAGAGAAATATGGGGCTGAGGTATATAAGTTTCTTCAAAAATAATGAATTTTTGAACGGATGATTTTTTTAAATAAAATTTGGTGAAAACGATCTTCATAATTAGTAAATCACTTTACAAAATTTCATAAAACAATTCAACCGGGAAGAGAGTTAACTAAATATCTAAAATTTTAACAGACAAAAATGCGCATATATACCATTTTTTTAGTTTTAACTCACTTGATGGTTGAACTTTTTAATGAAACTTAGTTAAAATGATAAGATTATCTCTATTAAATTTTATCAAAAAATTCATTTGCTTACCCTTATCACATTGTTCAATCGGTAAATTTAGTATGAATGACGTACTTGGTATGTATGAAAAATGTACCATATGAATATCTTTTTCAAACCATGTGGTTTTGTCGAATTTAAATGAACATCTCAATGTGAAAAAAAGGTCAACAAATTTTTGTTAAACCGTACAACTCTGTAATCTGATATTTTTTTAAGTGTATCAAGATTGTATGTACATCTTCTTACCATCTATTTTAGTATTAAAACAATGGGATTAGTGTTGAGACTATCAATCCTACATCGAAAGAGTGGATAATCACATAGTAATATATAAGATCTAGAGGCTACTCCGCCCATTGCCAATTGGTTTTGGGACATGGTACAAATCCTCATTGAAACAATGAGCGTTCGTTTCCTCCAACTTGTTAATTTTGTAGGTTGAACATAACAATATAAAACATGATTCAAATATGGTTAAATGAGCTATTTTACAACCAAAATGATTCAAATACGCTTAAATGAAATCAAGTGCCTTGCAAATGATTTCATTCCGTTCAATTCAACATTCAAATTGGAAGAAAAAATTGTTCACTTCCATTTACTTGAAATGTGTCCTTTAATAAACAAAGAATTGATGTACCAACTCACGCGGTGAATCATCCTATTTTGGTTTGAACTTTGAAGTGCATGTATTATTTTATGCATGTAAGAAAAGTGACTAGCTTAGACCGATGCACATTATTTAGTTGCAATTGATATTATATTCATTTCTTAAGGAGAAACTATACACACACCTAAATAGATTGACTCTAAATACCAGGCTCAACAAATTCTAACTCAATAATATCGCATTGAATCATGTTAATTAAACCGGAGTAGGTCACCAAAATGCTGTAACTAATACTACTAATAGCATGACAATATGGCATCTTTAATCTTTATGAAGTCGTGAATTATATAAATTAGGATATATAAGTTCACCGTTTGTACTTATTTTACATACGTAATTTATATTTTGTTAATTTCATTTAATTTTATGCAGTTAACAATATCATTTTTAGTAGTAAATTTATATTTTCCAACGTTGCTCAGGGAACAAAAATGTAAGGAAAGAGGTATTAGGAAGATTGTAAATATGATGATTGGGACGAGAGGAGTGTGCAAGAGGTGGTCCCATGATTCGTTTAACACTGTGCTCTTGTTGGGGAGAATGCGTTCTTGTAATGCATTCTTGTTGGGGGGAATGGTTAATTGGGAGACATCTGAGTTCGAACACCGGTAAGTATAAATGTAGAGTAAGGTCAAATGAACATCCAATCCGGTAAGTATAAATATAGCTAGCGTAAGGTCAAATGAACATATGTGCAAGCGAAGATTAGTGTTGCATCAAATATAGTGTAGGGATATATAGAAAGATACAAATGTGAGTGAAGATTAGTCTTGCATCAAATATAATATAGAGACAAAAAGATATAAATGAGAAAAGGGGGGGCTAGCCGTCGGATGTAAAAATTATTTTTTATTAAAATAATATAACTTCATATCCAACCGTTTTGTCCATTATTTTGATAAAATTTCAAATTAATTTTTGTTGAAGGAGCCAGAAAAGGTGGGTATAATACACACAGTAAAACGTGCCACGTAAAATTCGAAATTAAAATTTTGAATATATTTTCTTTAGAATCTACATCAAACACCAACTATATCACATTGACATCCCATTGACAAAAATCTCTAGCCAAGAACACTAAATAAGTATCTTCTTGAAAAATTATAAGGGCATCTGTCTTACTATCTCTTTAATATTAGTATTCTTCTCGTTTAATTTATAAAACTATGAGTGACACTAGGTTTTCTCTAATTTCTTAATTTTATAATTGTAATTTTAAATAAATTTTTTATAATAAAAGAAATAAATTTTTAAAAAACTTGACCACCACATATGCCGGCCCTCAAAAGGATATTCTCTGGTTAAATTACAAATACTAGTTCACTTCCATTTAATTAGTTGAAATTAATGTGTCCTTTAATAAACAAGTAAATATTTTATACGCTCACGCGTTAAACCATCTTATTTTGATTGGAATCACAAGTTTCATTTTATGCATGGAAGAGAAATGACCCATTCACCGGTAAATGGACTCCATATACAAACTCGTTAAGAACATAATCTAACTTCTTATTATCATGTTGGATCATGTCAAGAATTGTCAATTAGTACTAACAATAGGTGCAATACAGAAAGAAACTTTATAAAGTCGTGAATTATTTGAAGATTTGGCTCTGTATAGGAATCCTATTCCTATTTTGTTTTATATTGTGCAATTCCTAATTGACTTTGTATTATTCAAATCCTAGTTGAATTTGTATTATCCAATTTCTAGTAAGTTTTGACTTTGTGCAATCCTAGACATGTAGGATTCTATAAATAGAACCCTTGTCATAGGTTTTATTAATGAGTTGTATTATATTGTTTACTAACTAGACATCATATGTTTGAGAGATAATATTGAGAGGTCTAATTGTTTACTAACTAGATTATGCATTTCTTTTTCTTTTCCTTTTCCCCTCTTACATGTGTCGGCCTCTAATCGGTCGTCTCTCCTAACATCAGCGGCGTACTATTCTTTCTTTCAAATTTATGCTTAATCTCCATATTATCTCTCTAAACTATTCCCTCTCTTCGAAGTAAGCCCCTCTCTCTCTCTCTCTCTCTCTCTCTCTCTCTCTCTCTCTCTCTCTCTCTCTTCAATTTTGTATCTATTTATCTATATATAAATATACATTCTAAAAGATATATGTATAGATATACATTTACACGTAATATGCCTTGTAATTTAATATATGCAACTTAATATGCCTATGGGATGTGCAAGGGCAAATCGTTGTGACGTGGTAGAATCTAGGTCATTCGCTTGTTTGCATTGGACGGCCCAAGATTCTAACAACTCTAAATTTTTGGTAAGGTGATATATTCCTTCCTTCACTCCAGAGGAGCCGAACGAATATCATGTCTGGCGAATACAATTTTTCACAACAAAATAAAAATAAGAAACATATATATGACACGATTGCTTAAGGTACTAAACATAAAACAATTAACCATAAAGTATCAGAAATCCAGTTTCCAGCAAACTTTGAAAAAAAGCCGAATTCCAGCTAACTTTGAATATAAAAGCCAAATTAAGTATAATCGGAATCAAGCTAAACTATCAGTAACCCCACCCCCAGAACCACCCGGGTTTGATGTCCTGCTAATTAAGCTGCAACCATTGCTTCATCATTACTATCACCGGCAAAGATCACAACTAGCATTACAACCACCTTCCAAAGCAGCTTTGAAAGCAGCATCAGAAGCATCAAACCTTCTACTTTGTTGTGCGCGCTCTGCATTATCAGCGCAATATGTATTTAGATAGATAATATAGACCTTCCAAATAAGAATTAATTGAAAAGAGAAACTTATTTAAGAGAACATTATAGATAAAGACAAATTGAAAACTTAAATTCTAGCTAATCATTCAAAATATTAAACAATTGCAATACACACCGGTGATCAACTTCAACAAGTGCATAATCCTAGCCCTATCAAGTGAAGTTAAATTCTAACAACCTCCAACATATCAAAACTTATTGATTATTATAAATAGGTTTTAAATATACATAACATAAATTTGTTTCAAACATAGAGATAGATTCCATCTAAAAGTTTCAAACCATGCATATTTTGTTTAAAAGCATTATAATCCTGGGAATTGGAACACTACCGTCATTCATTAAAGCATTCAAGAAGGCATATCTTCCACCACCAGGTCTGGTTAGAAAGGGGCGTTTCGGATATGGTGGCGCACGGACACAGCCATCGAGATTCAAAGCGTTATTCACGGCCTCTTCTGTGTCCAATCGAATAACTGCCCACCTAAAAAACAAAACAAAGAGAACTTTGCTTCAAAAAATAAAAATAACATGCTCTTTGTCGTGTTAAGAAAAAAAAACTATTAATAATATCGACTTGAGGCCAACAAATAAATCCTTATCCGCGAAACACAAATCAACGCAACGGGTCGAATGATACAAGCCAAAGACACTATAAAATATTGAACTTCAAAGTGCAGCTCTTAACTTGGGATATGCCCAAGAGGGAGTATGACTAAGGAAGTATGTAAGTAGTGAGTATAATTCAACTCTTTCGTCTGGGATTCACTAGACGACCAACACATTTATCAAGTAACCTAGAACACTTAGTTGAGAAAGTACACTACGCTTCGCTAAAATAATAAAGAAAATTAACTCACATTAGATGGCAGTAACGTTTAAAAGCATGTTGTAGAAACTTAAAACAAGCAAATATAAACCCCAAACATCAGAAAACGAATGAGATTTTCCATTTAGCACTAAAAGCTGAAATGATGCCTTCGACACTAAAATTCCATGTGCCAAAGCTTCTAGGAATCTATAGCATGCTTTTAAATCGTAGTGCCAAGGAACGGAGCTTTTACATATACTTCATCAAACATTATCGTATTACAGGACCCCTGTTTGGTTGCATGATTGGGGCTGTTGTTTCTACACAAGGAACAGACTCTCGAGTTAGTACAAAGTTGCGTCCAACTTGCACTTGTATCAAACTTACGCCAAGAAATGGGGTTCGGTAGCAGGGGTAGATGGGAAGCTATGGACATGGACTTGGAGTTAATGTGTTATAGATAACCATACATAAAAATGGTTCATTGCAGAGCTGTGTTCCAGTTTATGCACCACAGCGGAACATCAAAATAGAAAGACATCGTATAAATGAATGAAGTTGCAACTATTTACTAACCCCTTGTTGTGATCAACCAGATAATCCGGCACATAGACCTCAATAACATTTCCACAGTTTTGATACTTTTTTTGTATCATATTTTGAACCTGCAATTAAAGGTTAGATGATGCAAAACACTTAGGAACAAATTCTTCATATTAGATTCTAATTTCTAAACAGAGAAGCTAGATTTGATTAACAAGATTTACTTGATCAAAATTATTCTCAGCGATGATAACTTGTTCCATAACGAAGTGATCTATAACTTCTTCTGCTTTCTTCTTTTCTATTTTTATGCGGCAACACACGTGCCAACCCGCTAGCCTTTTTTTATCCTTCAACCTTAAAGCCTGCACCAAGGATGATTTTATTTATTTATTTATTTTGGAAAAAAATTATAGAAAAAGGTGGATGACAACTTATACAAAAAATATAGCTAAATAACAAAAAGTAAGTGGTCATATTCATAATGAAAACTATTTAAGATTACTTCATTTGAAAGAGTTTTTCCTCCACAATATACAGCAGTTTTAATCTACCCAATTTATATATCAAATATACAAATTGCGTCACATTGTTGTCACCAATTACACAAACTCTCATGTCACCTATCAGTCCACAGCCACAACTTCATAGAACACTCCCTAACAAAGTCTACTACTTGTTTCAGAGTACTCAAATAATATTTCATGTAATTGCACACCATATGTCTCACCTTCCCCGGGTAAACTCCCCAAACCCACCTCGCTGCCTTTTAAACAATAGGAATGTATGCAATCATGCTTCACTTATAAGGTGAAATTTTCTGGTTTCATTGAATTTTGAGGTAACATAGGAAATGATTCATATCTAGTTATTTTGGCATTTATGGGCAGGCTCCGTACCTCTTGAAACCTTCCTTGTGATTTGCCATGATCAAAAGGGGTTTTTCAAGGAACTCTGGGCAACAAGAGCACCAGAATTGACATATATCCAAAGAAAGAAGATTTGGGGTTACGAAGGCCTATTGCCCACCCCCGAGGCAAAAATATGGAAACGGCGCAGAAATAAAGTGGAAGGCATAGTCGGTTGAATCGCCTCATTATAAGTTTTTTTCTTCCTCATTAGTTTACCTCTATTCAAAACTATATGTTCTGGATTTCAATCCATTTTAAAACTACTCCAATATATTCTTTCTGCAATCAGCCATTTATTTTGAGAATCACTATCTTATTCTTTTGATGGTCCGGAGTAGGTAGAATTCGATCTACGCTAAAACTTATATAATTTGGGAGAATCTAATTAAGCAATATTGTTAATTTTTCAGGGAGATCCATCGGAAAATGACGAATCAAAACCTCTGCGATCATGACTTTTACACTTGTTCCCTGTTTAAGGAGTTGATTTGCTTAGGTTTGATTTCTAATGGCAATGTTAAATATGGAGAACCACGAGCAGGTCTACACTGGGGACTATAGACAAGAACTTGGAATGGTTAGTGACGAAAATCACCTTCAACAACATCGCGGTGCATCAACGAATAATTACCCAAACTAATGGAAGCAAAAAATGACAGTAGCATATATATATATTGCGGGAAAAAAAAAAAAAAATAATATACCCGTTCAGCATCTTCTTTTCTTGCAAAACTAACATTGCAAAAGATAAACTCCTTCCGAAAAAACTGAATACTGACAATATCTCCATAATGTCGAAAGAACCGACGCCTGTTGAGTTGAATAGCAATTAGATAGAAGTGCATATACAACTAGGGTAAACTAACATATAACTTAGTAGAAAATACATACACGGCAGCTTCATCAACTTTGGGGGACAGATTCCCAACATACAATATGTGAGAATCAGGTACCTGAGACTGCATTACCAAAAAGAGTCAATATTTTTGTATTACGGCTTCAATAGATAAAACACTTAAGAGACCCATTCTTCAAATTATAATATTCAATTCAACGTGTCCAACATTGAGAACACAAACAACTTAAACAGAGATGAAGCAATCGTTATAAGATTCAGGGGTGAATAATTTTAAAAGATATGCAAAATCAGGTTAAAAGCGTTCGAAAATTGTTACGGAAAACGATAAGCTTACCATTCTTCGATCTTCCCCGGCCACTTAGGTTTGTTTTGGTCCTGCCCTAGCCCGACCTCGACCCCTTCTCTCTTTCTTAATTCCCAGAGATTAAGAAAAACTGCTATGAGAAGTTCTATTATCTCAAGTTTGTATGTTAAATATATGGGTAGTTTTATTTTATATATCCGCGAGTTTTTGCAGTTCATTCACTCTTGGTTTACGTTAATATTGAAATAAATTTCTCAAAACTCTTTTATAAAAATTGAAAAGTATATTCACCGATTAATAATCATTTTAAATGTATTTACTTTTAAAATTTGTTTCCTAATTAGAATATACTTTCTTACTTTTAAAATTAGTTTCCTAATTAGAATATACTTCCTTAATAATATATTTTCTTAATTTGTTAAAAGGTATATTGATACAAGTACAATAAATTCATTATTCATCAAAAATATACAATATTACAAAACTGGACGGAATTAATTTACATTATTACATCATAATACTAACAAATACTTCTTTTCAACAAATTAGTTTACTATTTTCTTTTTCTTTTTTCTATACAATGAGGGCTCTAAATAAAGAAAAATTGGAACTTAAGAAACCAAAAAAGAATTAGTAGCCGAAGGCAACAAACATTGGTTATTCAATCTCAATCCTTTCAAGTCAAAGGAAGAATATTCAATTATAATATATATTTGTTTTCTTGTTTGCCATGATAAATCTGTAATTAAAGTTATAATTTTAATTTACTTCTAAGTAGGAACTAAATTTTTGAACGTATTACAAATGTTTCAAATTATACTTACTGTTTAATTACTATTCTAAGACTAATGTAAATTATTGTATAGTCTCAATTCTGAAAACAAATGTGAATCATAGATTATAGTCTAATCTTATAGTTTAATCTCGAGTCCGGAAAGTGGATATAATTAACAATAAATTATAAATATTACAAATATCATTTTATTATACAATTTATGTTTATCTTTTGATATATTATATGACGGTGGATAGAAGTAAAAATTTGGTGGATAATTTACAATTTTAAAATTAAATACATTTAAAAAGATTATTAATTTAATTTTAATTATTTATCAGTAAAAGTTTGTATATTAAACAAAACTTTGAACCTTAAAGTATTGGTATAAAAGTTGTGTCCTTAGATAGATAGAGAAAGGAATATTCGTCCTTAAAAGTAATAAATAGATTGAGATTCATGCAAAATAGTTGGATTACATAGGAATGGTTGAAAGTAAATGTTTTGTTTTTTAGACACACATGAGGAATGACCTACCCAAATGCATTATTAATACTAGCCTCCAGAGCAGATGAAGTAAATAAATTAGACAAAAAAAATAGTATGTATTATAATACTAACTTTGTAATGAATAAACAAAATTATTTACATATCCTCTTTAATTAGTTTGGTTTATATTACAGATTATAATAATTAATCCCTAATTATAAGATATGTAAATACATGTTTAGCTATCCTAAAATAGTAATTAATTTTTTTCCATTATCTCTCTCTCTATATATATATATATGTGTGTGTTTGTGTGAATGTTAAAACATAATCTTTCCTTTAAATAAACATTATCCAATTCCAATAGATTTGATCGCCATTATTATATTTTTTACTGAAAAGAAAATTTAGTTTGAATCTCATTTTTAAGTTGTTAGTAGGGATCAAAGCATGTCCAATCTGTACCCTTTCATGGCCTAGGCGAGCGGGTTTTATCTTGAAAAATACCTTCTCCATTAATTAGTTTGGATCGAGAAGCAACAATTTTAGGAATGAAATGATATGAAATTGGCATTTGGCTCAAGAATTCATGTCCGTGTCCAAATTTTGAAATGAAATAGGTGATATGTCATGTCAATTATCTTTTGTCGTGATCTTATCATGTCTAAATTAGAGAAAGTTTATGTTTCTACTCATGTTATAACTTATTTATTAAGACCCAAAACCTACAATCATATAATCGACTCGTAATGTATTTTAAGCGGTTTATGTTTCTATTTTATAAAAATAACACGATTTCGTGACATATGTGCCATGTTATTCTTATGTAGTGTATTGTCGGGGCCTAACACGATCTAAAAGTACGAACTGACACCCATACATAGACTCGAATTTGTCTAGATTTGAATCTGCTTTGACCCATTGTGCACATGTATTGCATGTGTGGTGAATTCTAGTATAATTGAAAAAAATATTATTATATCTCACACATGCCTTAAGAAATACAACAAAAGTAATGCGTTAATTTGTTTTAAGCAAAAGTAGTTGATAAGCGGTGTAGAGAGAAAAATGGGAGAGTTCATACAAGTAGTATGGGAAAGCTCCAGAATGTAGTAAAAGCCACAAAAGACAATTTATTAAATTATTATTGATAGGAAAGATGAAAAAAGAATGGGGAAGGCATTTTAGTAATTGTATAGAGATGCTAAAGAAAGGGGTTTGATCAAGTTATAACACTTTTGTAACATGTTTACTTAAGTGGTACAGTAAAATACATTCTATTTGTAAGGTCTGGATTTGAATCCTGAATTGATTTTTCTTTATTCTCATAACATAGGGTATTTTAGTAATTCAATTTTAAAAAAAAATACCTTCTTCGGGTTTGTTCAAGTTGTAACACTTTTGTAACATATTATTGTGTTTACCACGTAAAGTAAATTAAACAGATTCTATTTGTAAGGTCTGGGAATTGAATCCCTTCATTAATTTTTCTTTACTCTCGTGGCATAGATAATTGTAAAGTAAATTAACCTTATTCGCTTTATTAATAATATAGATAATTTTGATAATTGTAATAATTGTAGAGAGACACCAAAAAATGAGTTAAGCTAAGTGGCAACACTTTTATAGAAAATATTTGTGTTTGGTCAAGTTGTAAAGTGAAGCTTTTCTCTTGTGTAAGGTCATATGTTCAAACATCTTAGTTTAATTTATTTATTTCCTTAGTATATAGAGGGTTAATTTGGTAATTCAATTGAGACACCAAAAGCTATTCTCATGCGTTATTAATAGTATAGATAACATACCATGAGAAATAAAACCCTTTAAAAATCAAACCATGGAATGGCCTTTAATAATACTTTGTTTCTTTTCCCTAACGTATTTACATAATCCAATTTACAATTGTTTTATTAAGTTTTTATAAAATTAGACACTTGTGTCATTATTACAAAGTTCAATTACATATAAAATTTATTTATGCGATTTGCTATATATAATTAGACACTCGGTCTTTTGCTTCTTCGAACTTGCACACATATAGAGTGTACCCCAAAAACTAGTAAGTGTATAATTAGTTTATTTTCTGTACATGTCTTCTTTGCTTAATTTTTTTGTACATTAAGGATTATAAAAAACAGATGATAATTATAAGTCCACTTTAAATGTTCATGAGAATAAATTTGTAAATAGAGGTTTACCTGTCCTAATTACATTAGTAATTATATTTTTTTTAATTATTTTTCTTTATATGTCTCAATTTTAAAATATAAGCTTTTGATCTAATATAAATTATCTAATTCTCATAGATTTAATTTGATTGTCATAGTTATATTTTTATTGAAACCAATAAAATTTGAATTCATTTGTAGTTGTTTGTAGGGATGATGATGAGTACAATTGCAAGTGGGTTGGAAAGATTGGAACCCAATTCTAAAAGTATGCTTAACCTGAACCCTTCTTGGCTTTACCTGAGGTAGGTCTTACGTTGGAAAAATTCCCCCTCCCAAACCCCCCCCCCCCCCCCCCCGCCCCCCACACACAAACCCAAATTAGTTGTGGTTGGACCTAGTGGTGTTAATTTTAGAAACGACATGATAATATAATACAAAATTGAATCAAGAATCCGTGTTCGTGTCTAGAATTTTAAACACAAAATCGTATTATGTCATATTTGTGTCTAAATTTTAAAACAAAATTGGAGATATGTTTGTGTTAATTGTGCCTTATCATGTTAATTAGCTCTTATCGCGTCTAAATTAGAAAAAATTATCATTTATACTTTTGTTATAACATGTCTATTATGACCCTATGTTGTGTTAATTGTCTTGTCGTGTTAATTGTCTTGTCATGTTAATTAGGTCTTATTGTGTCTATTGTGAGAAAATCATAGCTCCAAATTATGTTATAACATGTTTAAATTGACTAAAAAACTGTATATTATATGTAGTTTTTTTTATTATGTATTCGGCGGGTTGTATTCCGTAAAAATAACACGATTTTGTGTCGTGTTGTATGAGGCCTCACATAATTGAAAACACAAATTGATACTCCTATTTGGACTCGAATCTGCTCCGTTCCGAATTGATCCACTCTGACCCATTGTAACTATATGTTATTGTAAGAGTATGTACCTAAAAGGAAAAAAATAATATTATATAGTACTATTATATCTCACACATACTTTTAGAAGTATAGCAAAAATAGTTTTTTTTTTCTTTTAGCAAAAGTACTTAATAAATTGTGTAAAGAGAAAAAGGGTAAAATTTGTGAGAATAATGTGAGGAAACTAGAGAATGCAAGGCTTTGCTCTCAAGTGATAACACCTTGTTAATCAAATATTGTATGTGATCAAGTGGTAATGCATAGTTATTTTACATGTGAAGTCATGAGTTCAAATCCCTTAGTTGTACTTTATTTATTTTCTTAATATAAAGGGTTATTTTAGTAATTATATTGAGACACCAAAAACACCACTCGTGCTTTATTAAAAGTATAGATGTATTTTTAATTTACATCATGCTAATGTTATAACAAAAGAAAAATTAAAAAAATAAGCATAAAAAGAACCTAAGACAAAACTTTTATGAAAACGTAAAGCATTCCACAAAAAAAAAGGAAAAATTAAATGGGAAAATGAAAGTCTATAGCATTAAGGCTAGCTATGTGCAAATGAAAGTCTATAGAAAAGAAATATGAAAAAATTAAGTTTCAATGGGACTTTCTACGATTATTTGTATATATAATTTTGTTTGAAACGATTTCTACAATAGGTAAAAGGTCAGTTATACAATCAATTTTACATTCAGAAATGATTATAAAAAAAAAATTAAACACGGTTAGACTGGAAAGTAATGTTTGATATAAAACCCTTTCCCAGATCCCAGAACAATTGCACCTAGATCTTTATTTTGACATTTATTTTAAGAAAGTAATAATCTAAGAATGAAAGAGTTATAGTTAAAGGATACTTATTTTTTCTAACTCCTTTTTCTACCTTCTATTTTTTTGAAACATAGCTATAAAGATGGAGACTCAATGGCAAATTCAGGATTTTAACTTAGTGGGAATTTGATAAATACTAAGTATAAATTTTTAATTTACAAGTAATAATAATTCAGCAAAAAATAATTTATATAGTAAAATTAAACATTAGTACATAAAAGAGATGCCAAAAAAGCACAAATTTTTTTAAAAA